>JBBPLS010000053.1:0-107627 GCA_038089895.1 Boletellus ananas | reverse complement strand
GATGGAAGAGAAGTCTCGTATGTAAGATACGATGACTCAACAGAAACAGCGTCCGTGTGATGCGCAGAGTAGCGGGGTGAAGGTACAAAGGGAAAGTGAGGCGTGAGAGAAGAAAGGAATCGTAACAGTACTATTTTGGGGCAAATTTAGTGGGATGTCAAAGGAGGTGGCTGTTTTACCTTGGAACACCAAGTCCAGACTGTTTTCCAAGGGCAGTGACTCTGGCTCATGTGTTGTTGACAGAAGGGGCTGACTTGCTCACAGGAGGGGCTGGAGACACTGACATCTCAGATTGTATGTATGTTACTTCTGCCAATTTCCTTCACATGTGCATGGCAAAGCAGCCCAATTTATTTATAATCCTATCAGCATAGTCAGCCCAGAATTGGCTCAACTGACATGCCATAACTGACTGTACCACACTCACCATCCAAGACAGCCACCTGCGAAGGGCAATTCTGATCACGTGACCCCGGTTCAGTACATACTTTTCCCACAATGGCGCGCATCACAACACACACTACCGAGCACCTGTTTCCTGGTCCCAGACGGAGACCAACCTAGCAATGATGTCTGATCACATGACCACACTCCGCCATCGACACGTCACCACCGTGACCATCAACACTTGCCCTCGTCATACCCCGGCACATGCGACACGATCTTTTCGTTCGATGGGTCAAGACAACCCAGGTATTCCCGTCGCTTTCGGAACTACGACCCCAGCATCCTGTCAGACGAGTTTGACCACCAGGCCCGGAACAACGTGTTGTAGCACCAATCAGTGCGTGCGCAGAGACACCCAGATTACGTTGATGAACATCGATGAACGTTTGAACGTCCGTTCGTGCCAGTGCTCGATAGTGGTCCTGATACTTCCAGTCTAGAACAACCACCAGTCACTCGAGGCGGTCGAAGGCAACGGAGAAACGGCTCTCAAGATCTCACTCTCAGTGCGTGGGTTCTCCTGACCTTCCCCAGATGAATAGTCTCAATCCTATCTTACATAAAAGGTTCATGCCACATTCTAGGTTCGCCGTCGTTTTTCACAGTGGACACACTCTAGCATACTGGAGTCGCAGCACTCAACATGACCTAGGTCAAGACATCTCGCCCATTTTCCCGTTGCTTCGTTGATCTTGATCTTAATTTCGGCAGGTGACTGTATCTATGACTATATGTTGTTGCTGGCCTCGCATCCCAGCGAGTCTCGTGCATGCGAGGACGGCAAACAACCGCCGAGGTAGCTCGGCGCGGCGAGAGGGGAGGACAGAACAAAGGGTGTCGATGAGTCGACCGGGGGCCCCATTGGCCTGGTCATCAACCAGTATCTCGATACGCGACCGAAGCGTACTTGTGGGGCGTAAGCTTCTGCAACACCGACAGCACGACCGACAACGTTCTCGATGATCTCAAGACACCGTTTAGATACTCTAACGATCGGGGACGCCTGCAGAGGTGCAGTGATAGTCGACATGTTAATGGCGTGTTTGCTGGTTTGCGGGTGCTTTTCCGTGGTGCTGACGATTGCTCAAGGGCGGGGCAAGTCAATGTAGGCTTGGTGGGTGGGAGCGGCTGCCTCGTGGTGCGAGTGCGGGAGTTGGGCATTTCCGAGTGGACCAAAGCTGCGCCCGGGTCGTTCCATTCCGAGACATAGTAAAAACGAACCACCTCGCGTCGTGCCTCTTCCCTTTCTCTCAGCGCCGTCCCCGACGACATCACCATCATGTCACGCGCGTTCTGCATTCCCGCCATCGTTTCCTCTTCGCCGCCTTTGTCCTTCTTTTCACTGTCTCTATATCCCTGCCCTACCTCACCGCGATGGGCATCACCCGCGTGCACACGAACGGGACCGTTCACGTAGCTGGGGATCAAGCATTTGCACAACTGAGGGTGAGTCAGCCCGTGCCGTCGGCCTCCCGTCGATTCGATCTTTGACGTGGTTCGGTCGTATGCCGTCCCAGCTGGGTATTTGGCATGTCTTCTCGCCGAACCGCCTCGTGTTCTCTCCTTATCCACGTACAGGAGTTATTGTTACAGTCAACTCCCTTATAACCCGTACCCATTCACGGCCACCCACAGCATGAAGGGACTGAATAATCCACAGGCACAATAGCTGATAATGTAGTTTGACCTCCCAGCTACATATGTTCCCTATAAGCTACGTCCACTTACTTGAGGTAGTAGTTCGGCCGCCAGAAGCTCCGGAATGGGTATGGGTTATAAGGGAGTTGACTGTATATTGTCAACAACGCAAATACTGTCTGCAACCAAACCGGTCAGCCGTCCTTTCTAGCTTACAAACTGGTTGCTTACTTCCTGAACACAGGCCATGATTATTCGTTGGCGGTTCAAGGCAGCATGAATAACACGGTCATCGTTAATTCCTCATGGACCCTTGGCCTAGCAGTTCACGCACTCGCTGCAATACCACTATCGGCCATCAGACTTGCCATCTGCCGAGGCTGTCAGCACAGCGGCCATGATTGCACCCTGGGCTGGCCCAATGCTGGCAACTGTGAGTAAGTGGCCTGCCAACGACACAGAAAATGAGCACCACATCAAGAAAAGAAAGAGGACGTGCACATACTGCTCTAGCACGGAGTGCAAAGGACGAGGTGGTGACGTTCAGTTGGACCACGCGCTAAAATAGCTATGCCCACAGGCTCACGATACCAATGTGGAACCACGACCTGGTCCGCACACCGTTACCGTTCAATCAGAAGCCCCCCAGCCTGCATCAACGGGTCGACAGCTTCAGGACATGATTTTTGACCATCATTCAAATTTATCCGCGGAATAAAGCCCCCGGTCCCCCCCTCTGTATGTATAGCCAGTGGTTAAAACGTACACACGATGAAAGTCGAGTAGTGGTCAGTGCCTTCAAACTGCGCCTAAGAGTACCGGCGCGCATGTTCATCCAGTTTACCGAGTATCTCTTCCCGTTCCTCAGTAGATCTCCTCGCGCTGAGTGATAGTTAATAAATCTTGCCAGTGTCAACGCAGATTGGGCCTACGACTCACAAAGATTGGGCAAACACAGGCACATGCGACGGATCCTTGATATAGCCCAGCTCGATCAAGGCCCTTTGTCGGGACGCGAGCCTGTATGCACGTGCCATGAACGACGTGTCAAGGGCCTGGAAACGAACCAACTCACTGTTCCATTGGTGTCGGTGGAGGCTTGTGATGTCTACGTATTGGTGGCCACACCATCTCTGGAGACTTGGACCGCTTAGTCTTGGTCAGATCTGCTTCTCTTCCCTTGGGTTTTCTTGCGGATGCTTTGCGTCGGTTTCGCTCCTGAAAATAGGTTGAGCATTCCCGAGTGGGCTTGTTCACTCCACTTGTACCTTGAGTGCATTCCGGGATCGCTCTTCCTCGATCCGACTGGGAAGTAGCACGTCATCGTTCCGATGACTGTACCTTACGCCAGCTGCATCGAGTGTCTTATGTATATCGTTCTCCTTGAGAACCTTCGGAGGGTCTGAAGCAGACACCCTGTTAGCAGTTTCAAATAGACAGACTGTTTACCCACCATCATCAAAGAGGAGAGCAGTCAACCCTTGCAGGTCTGCCTGTGGGAGGTGTTAACATAAGGCGGCCAGGCAATGACAAGGTCGTGCCCACCTCTTCCTTGCCCCCCTTTTGGTCTGCCTCCTGCACCCAGTCATCCTGGGCTTTTGGTCGTCTCCTTGATTTCCCCCCGAGATTCGCTAATGCCCAGTCAAGTTCAATGATTGATGCTCTTTCAATCTAACGGAAAGTTCATAAGCCCATCTACATCCAGTCCCCCAGGCTTACCGCCAGCTTGGTAGCGAGGGTATCCTCGTGGAGTTTGAATATGTTCTTCGCGCCAAACAGTTCACCTTGTCTGCTGGCATCTCCTTGGATCCCGGAGAAATACCTGACAACGCCGTTTCTGTTGAACCCGGCGATCATCTGTTGTGACATGGCTCTCACCTCGTTTGCACGCTAGCTTGATAGCCAATAGCCATTTGCTGTTGCTTGTAAAGTTGTCGGGCATAGATCAACTCTTCAATCGAACCCGCTCCCAAGAGTCGATAAACGTGGACGTCACGGGTCTGACCAAAACGATAGGCTCTATCCATAGCTTGGAGGTCGTGAGCGGGATCTGGAGGCAATTGCAGCGGTCAATGAGAGGCAGCACTACGTGAAGACAGGGGCGTTTACTCCAGTTGGGATCTGGATAACGTTGTTCACCGTCAACGACAATAAGTTAGTCGTCCGCTCACACTCACCAAAGATAACTACCCTGTTTGCACCAGTCAGGTTCAGACCAGTCCCTCCGGCTAACGTAGAGATCAAGAATATGAAGACATTCGGGTCTTCATTAAACCTGTCGACCATCAGCATCCCTGTGCACCCCAAGGCAATAAGTTATTTAGTGCCGAACATGATACCTTGCCTATATCTTACTCTCAGACTGCCCCGTGGATCCGACTAGTTTCAGAAAATCATAACCTGTGCACTGGGATGAACAAATAGGGGCCTTGACCATTCTATATAAATCGATCGCACCGCGGTTCCTCAGGTGGAATTCCAACATTTCAAGCAACTTGACAGACTTTGTGAAGATGAGAACTTTGTTCGATCCGTCCTTTTTCCAATCCAAGAGCAGTGCATCAAGGACCTGTAGACCGTCTTGTTAGCCATTCACGCCCATCCAGATTTTACCACTCACAGTCCATTTGCCACACAAGGATGGCTGCATCATGGCCGTCACGAATTTCGGGATGGGTTCCCCTGCGAATACGAGCTCCGCGAGATCGCGATGCCGGACAGTCTGCCATACAATGAGACCGGCAAACGCAGCCAGATACCTGGTACCTTACCTGTTCCTGACTATCGGTTGGAGCTAAGCACCTATCAGCTACGCGGTTAAATCACTCGCAAACGGTATTACCTGGCAGGATCAACGCCAAATGATTTGAGATTTTGATCAAAATTGACGTGAATTTTAAAACGTCGCCCTTCCCAAACAGATGACAACAACCTTTGCGTCTTGCAGAAATATTAGTATCCATCAATCCAGTGTTCTTCCTCAAAGACAAACTTTTTCCTTGATCCACAATCGCAAAATTCGTCCTTCCGGATGATATTCTGGACAGGGTCCGCTGCGAGAATACGCTTGTATACTTTTATTTGCTGCGGTGTCAGCGGACAGAAAACGACTTCATCGATCTTTTTCGGAAGCTATACAATTTTTGTATGCCTCCGGAGATGAAGGTACAACAGAATTATTTACCTGGTTCTTAATAATGTCCTTGGTCCTGGAAAACTTGTAGAAGGCTCAAAGCGACACGGCAACAGATGGCCTACCTTCGTTTGAAGAAGTTTGGCAGTAACTTGTCTCTCACAATAACTGCTACTGCCTGCGGAAGATCGGTTACACTCTCCTCAAGTGATGTGGGGTGCCCCAACGCACCAATGCTTTGGTCCTCTCTTCCTCCGTCGCTTTTGCCGATTGGCCCATAGTCAGCGGTTCAACGACGAACCCCTTCCATTGTTTCATCGACCCCAGTTGTCCGGGGTTTGTCCAGTCAAGGATCGTCCACAGCTCGTTGTAAGAATTTTGAATCGCTGTCCCTGTCAAGCCAAACCGCCTTGAGCATCTAAATTGATGATAAGCCCTGGTGATTTTGGAGCGAGGATTCTTGATGCGATGAGCTTCGTCGACGATGATGACAGACCAAGGTAGGTCATCGAGCAGCGAGATATCCTTGCGTGCGAAGTCGAACGAGGTAATTACTACAGGATACTAGTGAGGCGTGCGTAAAAATCAAACTAAAAGTATACACCTACCCACATCTAGACGACCCATTTTAAAATCTGCAAGAACTTCCTCTCGAGACATTGGCAAGCCGATATAACTACCAACCTCAAAGTAGCCCCACTGATAGCTTGTCCGTTGGCCGGAGTTACTCCCGCAGGAACCCAAGGGACTCACCGTTTCAAATTCGCGCTGCCAGTTTAGGACGACCGTAGACGGTGCAATAATCAAGCAAGTTGCCCATGCGACGTCCGCGGGAGGGAGAATTCGACTCTTTTTCCATTCTACACCATCTTGGAGCTTTGAGACGTAGTTTCGTCTCCGATCTACGTCTCTCCGGTCTCCGTGCTTCTTCATGATAGCAGAGAGGAATGATATCACCTGAATGGTCTTACCTATCATACCCGTGACTAAGACACCGGATATTCTAGTACAAGATGCGCCCAACACTTACCCTGCAGTCAAACTCTTAGAACAGGTATAAATGCAAGAGGATTGGCATACAAGACCCATATCGTCGCCGAGAAGTCCACCTTGTCCCTTTTCATACAAGTCCCATAAAAACTGTACACCCTCACGTTGGTATTCCCTTAAATAAGTGTTAATTGCAGCTGGTACCATGATACCCTTTTCGCGATTTAAGACAAAGGGACCAAGATATTCCTGGCCTTCATAAAGCGGGAGGCCGGGGCGTGGCTCGAACACCTGGAGAAGGCGGATTTAATGCGAGAAAACGACAGAGTGTAAGGGGGGCGCTGACAGAATTTGCAGTCATGTTCTCTTCATCTTCGGATTCCGTCTCGGAATCTGATGGGGCAGGTAAAATTACTCGACCTAAGAATGATTCTAATTTTAGGTTGAATAAAGAGTGTACGACACGATATACAAGTAGGGCCTGCAGACTTACCCTCTGATTCTGATTCAGTCTCTGATCCATCTGGGAGAAATCAGCTCAAAACTAAAGAAAATCTGAGGAAACATGACACACTTTCAACCAGAGAGATTCGATCGTGTTTTGGAGCGGACGCACATTGAGGGAAGGAGGGTAACTTGTGTTTCAGCACTTGAAAAGCTGTTTCTGGTTCTGACTCTGATTCTGTCTCGGAATCATCTGCGGCTGGTACGAGGACACCTGCATCAGGTGTAGCCTCTTTTGAATTTGAATATACTGTCAATGTTCTGGGATCCACGGGTTCCTCCGTATCGCTGTTCTCGTTCGAGCCAACGTCTGATACACCACCGCCGGCCCCTGCACTTTCTTCGTCCTCAGATGCAGAGTGTAGGTCTAAATCGTCGCCTGAACAAGACAAGGTCACGCACGGGTGTGGGAATCGCAATATCACGCTTCCATACCGAAATACTGCAAGAGAGGATTTGTCTTTGGCTCTCCAGCACGCCGGTGCGCCTTTCCTGTACGGCAACAAACGTCTTGCAGGCAAACTACACGTGGATATACACTCACCAGAACTACTCGAAGGGCGAGTGTCACCAAGAGCATTTATCCGTCTCGCCCTAGACTTGCGGGGAGGCGACGCCCCGGATGATTCACGACTACGTTTCGCCCTCTTAGCCGTCTCGTAGAGAAATGCCCCAGCATTGAACTCTGAATCGGAGTCTGATTCTACGTTGGGGTGTGTCAGTGGATTAAACCCCGGATCGCATCAAGTTGGCGTGCCTAGGGGCGCAGGGATCGAGTCCAAGATCCCTACACAGACACGACATCAACACAGGACACGTAGTTGATGGGGGATGAACCCAACGTTGCTGATATCCAGAGACCCTCGTCTTTTCTTTTCGGAGAGACATCCGGCATTGGTCAAGGTATCGCGGCAAGTTACACTTCGGAAACACACGTGATAATGTCACCTGACCCGGCAAGGTCTTTGGGGCAGGCCAATTATGCTTTGGCAGGTAGGGTGCCCGGCTTGTCCAGTGGTTAAGTTTCATCTGACTTTGAATAAACTTGTCTTCCAACGAACATGTCAGGATCGTAGAATACAATCGTTTTCGGCGCAGCAAATACGGACAACATGAGAACCAGGTGTACGAAGACCGATGATGACGGTGAGCAACATGAGAGCAAAGAGAAATTGAAGAGAGCAAGTTATGATCAAAGGGCGGAAAGGAACAATATACGGGGCCAAGGAGGGTTGGTAGGCAGTGTCTCACAAGCGGCGGTCCATATTATACTACGAACAGTGAAGAGGGTAAGGAGCGGTCATGTTGCATCGAGGGAGGAATTGGAGCCGGGAATGTTGGATATACACCAACATGTGGTTTCGAAGATTACTCCTCGTCGTCGTCAGCGGGTTCTTCGCCACCACTATCTTTGGAGCCTCCCTTGGTCTGTGGGGTTCAGAAGTTAAGTGGGGAAGGAAAACATGAGAAGGACACCCACGCCGGTCAAAGATGCTTTCTCCTCCTCCGCACGTGCCTTGTCTTTCGCAGCCATTTCAATATACGGCTGAATGGGATATTAATCACAATGGCAGCGAGCATAGACGTGTTTACCTTCTTCTCGCTATCATCAAGTTCCTTCCATTTGGCGCCTAGAAGCTTACCAACCTCGCCTGTGAAACTAGTTGGAACATGTATCACACGTAAGAGGGACCCACTGACCGAACCCAGCATCCGGATTCTCAGCTTTGATTCTCTCCCTCCAGTCTTGGCTGAAGAACATATAAGCAGAGAGGGCTCGCTTCGGCCCCCCCTTGGACTTTGACTTGGTGCCTTTGGCAGTCTTGGCCTCAGATTTCTCAGCAGCCTTGCGCTGTCGACGATTGTTAGAACAAAAAAAAGGGGAAAGAATGCATTGAAGGAAGTAAAGATAGCATATATGTAGGTATATGCGAGTTGGGGAGCAAAATATGACGAACGAACCTTGGGTTTAGCTTCCTTGGGCATCTAGAGGAGAAAAGACGAATTAGCAACCGATTCAACACGTCGAGGACATGCGAAGGGATGTGCAAGTGGGGTGGAGTGTCGTGGGACACGATGCGCGTCGACGCGTCGGTGGCCAAACAAACACCGTAGTAGCGCGGGTGTGACAGAGCACGACGACGACGACGACGGGGGCAAGGGAAGCTGTTTGGCATCGCCAAGCATCGAGGAAGACGATCCAAGAGTGGATAAAATAGAGAGGAGAGCCTACCTTTGTTATATGCTACAGTGAGGTGCGGTAGGGGGAGTGATTGATTTAGGCGGGTGGGCCGCGCAGTGCTATAGGCAGGGTTGGCTGGGCGGTTTGGCGGGTGGGAGCCTCGTATAAGGGCACACCTGGCAATTTCCAACCGTGAGAATTGGGCACGGACACGCTGACGTAATTACCGTTCAACAACCCACATTCCCGGGCATCTCCGGCGCGTCAACGCACGCGTTCCACGCACACTTCGGCCGGCACACTCGGCCTGGTCTCCGGGGTGACCACTACTCTCTGGGGGGTCTCCATGGAGGATGTAACATAGTAGATCCCATGAATATGACCCATGACTATGCAGCGCTACATATTGTCCTGATTCCTATGTGATTACGGACAGACGTACAGTATAGATAGATAGATGCGCGAAAACGAGCCGTGGGCCTCTTTCAGATGAGTAAAGCGCCTCTCGAGCTCACTACATAGCGTAGCTCAACGAGATGAGACACTAATCACCCGATTCAAAGTCAATATCGGGCAGACAAAGCTGCCCCAAGCCCAAATCAGCGAGTCGTGTCATTTTGACGAGCAGACCGAGACCCTGGTCACCAGCACCTGAGCCCGGGCTATTGAGGAGCTCCCAGGTACAGTCGTCAATCTCCTCAGCCACACGACCCCATGTAGTTTTGATAGCGCCGGGATGGTCAAACGATGCCATGATGAAGCAGAGTGGTGAGCCTATCAGAATCGAATCGTCAACACGTTGCCCCATAGCCGGAAATCTCCCTACATAAACCAGATATCTCCTGTTCACGAATAAGATGTGGTGATCGTGTCTCCGGGAAGAATTTAGGAGTGTCCTGGACTAGGTCCGGGAGGACGTCGCCCAAACTGTACAGACGCCGACAGGAAGGACAGACGCGACCTGTGGTGCGACTCTTGTTGTACCACAGAATCTGCACGAATGTTAGTATCCACGGTTGATTTAAGGATATAGATGTACTGTGGCAGTTTCCTCGGGAAGGACGGTGTAAAGCATCTGTAGGATCTCTTCTTGGGCAAACTCTGCACACAATGAGTCATCCATGGCGGGAGGATGAGCAAAGAAGGACGAGAGGAAGGCACGCGTATCGCGGACGCGGGGCCCATTGCCAGGATCATATATGTTGGGGGTAGTGATGAAAACGCCGTCATTAGGTGGTGTAGGAGGCTCATTAGGACATTCGTGAGGATGAGGGTCATGATCATGGGTCGCGTCCTGAAGTGTAAAGGCGTGTTTATCAATGGTAATCTTCCTGTCTCGCTTGGCCTGCTGTTTCTTCTTTCTTTTGTTGTTACATGGCCCAGGCATGACGAAGGGATGAACATGTCACGCGTGACAGAGCGCGTGTGTGACAGGGTGTTTATGATTGTTTAGACCAGGTGAAATCGAGCGAGTCAAGAGCGAACAAAAACGCAAATTAATGATTTGCTGCTGATTATAATCTGACTAGACAAGATTGCAAGTCTGTTGCGATACACCACGGCCACTGTCCGCCTTTGCTGGCGCTGTAAAATATTTGTACATTCCCAGTTCCGCCAAGTGTCGCACAGTATGGCGAATACCATAGAACTCGCCCAGGTATGTCCATCCTTCGTTTTTGGGTTTGGTGCTCATCCGCACATAGACAGGAAAGAGAGATTACCTCAAGTCCTTGGAAAAGAAATACCAGGCTCAATGGCAGGAGCACCGTTTCTTTGAGGTTTCCGCCCCGTCACAGGACGAGCTTCGTGGTCTCTCCCCCGAACAGATCAAAGAGAAATACCCAAAGTGGTTCGGAAACTTTCCTTACCCTTACATGAACGGATCTTTGCATCTCGGCCATGCTTTCACCATCTCAAAGATCGAATTTGCTGCTGGATACCAGCGCATGCTTGGCAAACGCGTCCTATTTCCCCATGGTCTACATGCAACGGGAATGCCAATCAAGGTGAGTCTACATCGCAACTGTGTCTCTTCGCCGATGGACCCAGCTCTGATTTTACCTTCCTCAGGCGGCATCAGACAAAATAATTCGTGAGATGGAGCTGTTCGGTGAAGACTTTGAGCGATATGATCCAGATGCCGAGGATGGCACTCCCAAAGTGGCCGCTAATGCTCCCGTTCCGCCCACTGCACAAGTTGGAAAGGCAACGAAGGGGAAATTAGCTGCAAAATCCACAGGTTTAACCTACCAATTCCAAATCATGGAGTCCATCGGCGTCCCTCGCGATCAGGTCAAAAAGTTTGCTGATCCCTACTACTGGTTGTCTTACTTTCCGCCGATCTGCAAAGTGTGTTACACGTTGCAATCACTTCTTTTTTGGTCCCTTATTTCCCGTTAGGATGACAATAATGCCATGGGTAACCGGATAGACTGGCGCCGCACTTTCCTGACTACCGATCTCAATCCTTACTATGATTCCTTTGTCCGATGGCAAATGAACAAGTTGCATGGACTTGGCAAAATCAAATTTGGCGAACGATACACTATCTACAGTCCTAAAGACGGCCAGCCTTGCATGGACCACGATCGATCTGATGGAGAGGGCGTGGGCCCACAAGAGTACGTAGCCGTAAAGATGCAAGTAGTCCAGTGGAGCTCTGCGGCCAAGGCACTTGTTGAGGGCAAACTCGGCGGAAGAACAGTATACTTGGTCCCGGCCACTTTGCGCCCGGAAACAATGTACAACTCGCCACGCGTACATTCACAGATACATTTTTGCTGACGTTGGATTGTTACAGGTACGGCCAAACGAACTGCTTTGTAGGACCATCTCTGAAGTACGGCATTTTTGCCATCAACGACACTGACGCCTTCCTCATCTCGTACCGAGCGGCACGCAACATGGCCTTCCAAGGGCTGTTCCCCACGCGCGGAGAGGTTGTACAACTTCTGGAGATTGATGGCGCAAGTGTTATTGGAACGAAAGTCAAGGCCCCCTTTGGTGTCATCCCCGAGGTATACGTACTGCCGATGGAGAGCGTCAAGGCAACTAAGGCAAATCGGTCTCTTTTGTCCGTCCGCACAGCGATACTTAAAGCGCACATGACAGGGAACCGGTGTTGTCACCTCGGTACCATCCGACTCGCCAGACGATTACGCCACAACAGAAGAGCTGCGTAAAAAGGCCGAGTACTACAAAGTGGATCCAAAGTGGTTGGATTTCACGCCTGTCCCCGTTCTCAAGACTGCCAAGTACGGTGAACTCACTGCCGTTGAGGTCTGCAAGGAGCTAAAGATTCAGTCACCCAAAGATGCTAAGGCGCTTGCGGATGCAAAGGAAATTGCGTACAAAGAGGGTTTTTACGGTGGAACCATGATCACTGGTGATTTTAAAGGGGAATCAGTTCAAGATGCCAAGCCCAAAGTTCGCGCCCAACTAATAGAGAGTGGTTTAGCTGTCGCCTATGCCGAGCCTGAGAACTTGGTCGTTTCGCGCAGTGCGGACGAATGTGTCGTCGCTCTGATGGACCAGTGGTACATTGACTTTGGCGAACCAACTTGGAGAGCCCAGACCGAAAAGTATGTTGGGCCCGTAGACACAAGCGCGTTTACCCCGCTGACCGTTTCCCGGGGGGTTTTTTTTTTTCAGACTTCTGGCCGGAATGGATACTTGGACGGTGGAAACCCGTAATTTGTTCGAGTCGACCTTGGCTTGGCTAAACCAGTGGGCGTGTGCTCGCACATATGGCTTGGGATCAAAGATGCCTTGGGATCCCCAGTTCATGGTCGAAAGTCTGAGTGATTCAACAATCTACATGGCCTACTACACTATCGCTCATCTGCTCCATGGTTGGTTTTGTATTACTCTTCCTCATTTGTGCTCATGCTGATGGCGGAGGCAGGTGGCGACATCACTGGGCACACCGTTGGATCCCTGGGTGTCAGAGCTGAACAAATGACTGACGAAGCTTGGGAATATATTTTCTGCGACGGTGCTTGGCCCGACCCGGAGCCCTTCCCAAGAGAGAAAGCTGACGCGATGAAACACGAATTCAACTACTTCTACCCCTTTGACATACGTTCATCTGGCAAGGATCTGGTGCAAAATCACCTAACGTTCTCGCTGTACAACCATGTCGCCATCTTCTCAGAGGACAAGTGGCCATTGAGTGTTCGCACGAATGGTCATTTGATGATCAACGGACAAAAGATGTCAAAAAGTAAAGGGAACTCGCTGACCCTCCGAGAGGGCATCGAAAAATTTGGCGCGGACGCTATGCGTCTGACCTTGGCTGATGCTGGTGATGGTGTCGAAGACGCCAACTTCGACGAAAAAACGGCGAATGCAAACATCCTACGTTTGCACACGTTATTGGGGTGGTGCGAAGTACGTATTTAGCTTTTTACTCGCACTGAAATCTACTGACAAGGATACCTAGGACATATTGACGAACGAATCCAAGTTGAGAGCTGGCCCCAAAAACTACCACGACCGTGTTTTTGAGGAAGAAATCATTGACCACATCAACATCACTAAGCATCACTATGACACGTGCGTACCACCTTTCTCTCCACTCACTTCCGCGACCTCATCTTCATCCATAGTACCTCCTTCAAGGACGCTTTGAAGTATGGTTTCTACGAGTTCCAAAATATTCGTGATTGGTACCGCGAGGTCACCGCCGACGTTGGCATCCACGTTGATCTAGCCAAGTACTGGATTCGCGCTTCCGCTCTACTGATGACTCCTTTTGCACCCCACTCTGCCGAACACATCTGGCTTGCATTTTTGCAAGAACGACAGTCAATCCAGCTCGCGCGCTGGCCCGATCCTGGCCGCACAGCCGATCGCACCCTCATCGAAGCTGGCGCGTACATGCGTGGTACACTCAAGACGATCCGCGACGCCGAAACGACGCTCCTCAAAAAACTTCAAAAGGGCAAAAAGGGTAAACCAGACGGTCCGACATTTGATCCCAAGTCGCCTAAGAGCGTCCGTGTCTACGTGGCAACACGGTTCCCAGATTGGCAGGAAACATGTGTACAGGCGGTCAAGGAGGCATATTCAGAAGTCGAGGACAAGGTAGACGACGTGCGGGTGCGGGCGATCTTGACGGAGAAGGGACTGATCAAGGATAAACGAGCGATGCCGTTCGTACAGGCGTTCAAGGTAAGGCCTGTGTTTGTGCATTCACGGGGAATGCCACGGCTGATTGGCTGCGCGCATAGAAACGCATGCAGGAGTTCGGGGTCAAGGCTGCCTTTAACCGAAGCCTGTTGTTCTCCGAGTCGCAAGTTCTCACCGAATTCTTGCCATACCTAAGACGGTCGCTGAATCTGGTTGATGCGGAGGTGTTCTTGGTGGACGAGGCGCTGCAGAAAGACGAACCAGGTTTCACGCCGACGATCATAGAAACCTCGGAACCTGGTAGTCCAGCTTTCGAGTATCGCAATGTATAGAGGTCCACCGTCTAATCTACTATCATCTGCGTCGGATCGATGCATTACTGTTCTGACGTACTGAAACCAAGCAATGCGACGCATCGATAGATCTCGTGACAGACTTGCTTGGTAAGCGCGATAAATCGGGAGCATATGCCATTGCTGCCAACAACCGCTGATACTAACGGCTCTATAGCTCAGACCTCTGACTACATTCCTCGCATCCATATACCCGGACCACTTCATACTTCCAATGACAGCGAGTGGCCTAATGGGATTCACTACAAGATGAAAGAAATTCCGCAGACCTTTCGGCAGAGAAAACGGCTGTACAGTCAGCCCTCCTTGGGAAAGGGGCCAGGCCGTTCAAGGTGGCGAGCCTCCTCAGGTTGTCCTTCTCTGCAATCCGGGACCGTCGACTGCTTGGACAACGAGATTCAACTTGAAAAATTCCTGAACAATGTGCTCGGGGACATCAGCAAGGTCTGCGACGTGTGTGAGTCCTCTTCAGTACCCTGCTGACATAACCTGCTAAACAGCCGCTGGGAACACTTAGACAGAACTTCACGCGTGTACGGGCAACCAGACATCACTTGCTATTTCAGGGATCCCAGTGACCGCAACATTCAGGGTTGGGAGCGGGTCGGCACATTCTGCCTAGTGGAGAACCGAAACAGTGATACAACACGCGCTCGATCGTTTACAGAGACAGCCAAAAGAACGTCTTTCAGAGCAAGATGGCCATCACCTCGTTCCAAGTATCCATATTCTCAGCTCCTTCATAAGCCTAACAGTCTTTGACCGCGGCGGGTCGATCACCACTTACGCCTATGACATTCACGAGTCATCGGGCGACTTCTTACGCACGCTCGCTGGTGTCTCCCTTGTCAATCACTCACCCCTTGGGTTTGACATATCAATCGAGCGGGGTGACAGAGGTGGGACCAAATGACGATGACACGCTCATGTCGGAGAACACGAATGCAGAGTCAGATGGTAAATACCTACGATCAAACAAGGTGTCTGGGAGGCGAAGTTTGGAGCATTGGTTGACGTTCGCCATTAAACGCAGTTGCGTCTACGAGATCCGGCTCAAAGGTATCCTTGTGATTTTTAGCGGCCTGCACGGTCGAGGAACAATAGTTTGGGAGGGTGTGACCGACCCGAGTGTTCCTAAAGTGGATGATGGAGATGGACTGGTTGTTGTCAAAGATTCCTGGGTCGATTCTCTCAGGAAGCATACCGAGGACACAATCCCGCACATCTTGGAACAACACAACGTCGAAGGCGTTCCTATGTTATTTGCTGAGCGGTAAGTACAGATTCAATTCTACACCTGTCTTGACTTGCCCATGTCCTGCATCGTAAAATTAGCCCGTTAAATCTGCTTCTAGTTGTAGCGAGGTCACAGCATCGAAAAGTGTATGAAAAGTACCTCGGGTATCTTTCAACTCAAGCTCAATTGGACTTGCACAAAAGTATAAGTGCACTTACGCGGCGTGGAGTGCCCGCAGATCGGGGCTACGCAGCCCCGGTAACACCGTCTTCGGCGGTAGTCTCGTCCTGCGCCCCTTCCATGCTGTCAAGGGAAGCCGGTCCCCTGACACCCAAGTCATCGGCTGCAGCCCAGGTAGCAGCCGGGGCATTTCTTGATCCCATCCTTTCCAGGCAGAATGATGGAAGTTCTGAAGTAACGATAGTGCGCTCGTCAGAGCTTCCGGATAATCATGATCCCATGCTACAGATGAGCACCGACGACCCGAAAGAAGACTCATGCCACACAACTGACTCGTGCCCGCTATATCGTACGGAAAGTCTTTTCATTCTTGCCGGGTGGGTCACTTGAGCCGGTAATGACACGCAGGGAGCATGGCTGTGGATGCTGCGGAGTTATAGCGACTCCCGGGCGGCCCGTGTCCCACAATGCACTTCAGGACCTAGAATCGCTCTTCTACATGCTTGTTGAAATATGCACGCTCTATTCCGAGCCATCGAAATGGAAATCCGGTAATGGACTGGTAGAGTGTTATGACCAACTTTCCAGCCGCTCATCCCGCTCTTGAACGATCTCCGAGAGCAAATTGTCGTGTCCATGTTTGTCGACGCGGGGGGCAACTTCTGCCGCAGGACTCCTTTCGACTACGAAACGATTATCAAGTCGATTGTGATGGTCTTATCCTCTCTAGGGCCGACAGCATGGGGCGAGACAGATGCTGGCACCGGGAACCAGGATGATCTGATAAATATAGATTCGAGCGTGGAGGCCACCAGGTATGCTTTTTTTTTCTTTGGGTTGGCGGCCGCTGTTCCACGGCTGACATGTCGCAATGTTCAAGGCACGACTCAATGTTGCAGAGTTGGGGGCTGCATAGGCTTCAGTATCATTTTTCCTTATTGACCCGGCGCCCGAAACAGAGCCGTACTCCAAAGGCAGAAGAGCCGAACCTAGGCTGTTGGGAAGCGAGGAGAACCTGTTCCGTGCGTGTACATAGATACCCAGAACTTCGTCCCTTTATATCGGTGCCCGTTTACTGTATTATGAACAACTTGCACGTTGCCAAGTTAAACCAGGCTGGGCACATTCTCACTGCGCTTCCAACGGCAAGGTCACTTTCCGGCGAGTTTCCACTGCAATGTATGAGTTCGGTAGCGATTCCCATGCTCTACAGATACGCATAAGGTTAAACTATCCATTCTATGCCTATTGATGGATACAACGTTAGGGCTGAACGTCCTCGAAGCGCTCAAAGCCTGCGGCATGCAACAATGTGGCAAACTGAAAGTGACATACCAATGAGGGCGCTGCGTGAGACTGAAATGAACCACCTACCTGAACTCTCGAGATGTACTGCACTTGTTGGAAGTCGTATCCTGGTCTCTCGCTCAGATCGCCTAGAGCCAGCATCAGGGAGGCAGGCTCTCGAAGGGTATCACACACGCCAACGCACCGCTGTTGTGATACATGGGATCCACGACTAGATGGAAGCAGAAACACGAAACACGTCGCCGTCAGTGACAGTTCTCGCAACTCAAAACGACTCACTCGGTCCTGCACGTTCAAATACTTGCGTGGCAGCGTATCCCTGCATGTGGAAAGACTGGGTGAACAGCGCCCAGTCAGCACCCCGCTCATGCAATGAACTACGTGAGACATACTTGATGATCACTGCAGCAAGCAGCCGTGTATCCGACACTCAATTCAGGACTATATATCGCAGCGATCGTTGAAACCAGCTGGGCGACCTCGGGGGTGCCAATGCTAAGCGATGGTGAGTGGGTCGTGCTGTGTGTGAAAGACGACGGCGCACCGCTGTGGCAAGCCGAGCTGAGGAGGTTCTCCTGGAGCGTGGTACGCGAGCATGTCTGCTTGAATCATCAGTGTCACATTCGCGCCTTGTGCGCGCAATTCTCCTGCATGAATCCGTACGACGATTAGCAACCAGCGCGCATTCCACAACGAGCACACGCACGGGCATAGGCGTTCGATCCAAGCAAACCCTGCTCTTCGCCTGCAAATGCAACGAGCTCGACATTTGTATGGAACTTGAGGCCTAGTTCCTTGATACGGCGGGCGATCGCGAGCAAGGAGATGGTCCCGGAGCCGTCGTCGTTGGCGCCAGGTGCCTACAGCCGTCATATTCACGCGATGCACGGTACGGCGCATGTCCGCAACACTCACGCGTGGCAAACCAAACGACCCCCGTGAGTCGTAATGAGCAGAGATCAACACCATCGACTGCGGGTCTGCCGTGCCAGCGTATCTACTTTGACGCGCGCGACACCAGTCGTCAATGGGCCGAGAACACGGAGAGAAGGACATACCAGACAACGTTGGGTGCAAAGCCCTCGGACCACGACTTGAGCTCGCACGATGCACCAGCAAGCTCGAACTGTGTCTTGAGCCACCTCGCAGCGACACGCGAGCCACTGGCAAACGAATGGCGCGACTCGATCCCGGACAGGCCGTCCTCGTTGGTGAGATAGCGGATGTCCTTGCGCATGCCGTCAACGGAGATGCCATCGACAATGGTGGCGACGATGGGGTCGAATTCTACAGACTTGATAAGTTTGCGGATGTGGTCAACAGCCTGCTCGGAGACGGGGAGAAGGGAGACCGGGGCGCTTGGGATGAGGGAGGCTTTCCAGTAGCGCGGAAGAAAGGTGGAGAGCGCGAGAGCAGCCGCATCGTCCGGTACAGCGACCAGAGCAGAACCGCGGGTGGAGTCGTGGTAGAGCAGGGAGGGGGCGGACGAAGGTGCGGGCGTGGTCAGGATGGTCTGGTAGTCGTTCGGGACGGCGTCAGTGCGGAGCCACTGGAAGAAGTCCACCACTTCCGCGTCGTACGCGGTCGTTCTGAGAGCAGCATCGATGGCAGACTCGTGGACCCAGGCGAGCTGCTCGCTGCTGGGGACGACGAGCGCAGGTAAACTGGTCTGGACGAACTGGCTCGTACAGTCGGGCTCAGCAGACTTGAAGATGGCCTGCTCGCCGTGGATGCCATAAAAGCTGTCCGCGAGACACGGCGGGACGGGCTGCGCGACGAGGTCGGCGTAGGGGACGGCAAACAGCACAGCGCTGACTGGAGTCATAGAGAAGTTGCAAAGCCAAGCGACGGCTCTATTGTAATACTAGCAGCTTGTTTACTTCTTCCCCGTCATGTCGGTCGCCTCTATCCACTGCTTCGGAACACCCCTCGAGAGCAGAAACTCGGTAACCATCTTGATGTGCTTCCCCTGCACAAACACTTCCAGTCCAGATGCTTTCCTCGGCGCAGGAGACACTGCCAACACATGTCAAGTGGGGGCAAACGACGACATGTCCCCGGGCACGTACCAGAAGTCGCACACGCACACAATCGTCTGAGCTCGTCTGCCATCTTCTCCCCCTCGAGGGAAAATGGCTCAAAACCCGTCACAAACGTACTCGCCTTTCTGCCCTGCCGAGCCTTGACCACGATTGAAATAGGCTTCAACTGCCCCTTCCTGTCGGCGATGCCACATGAGTCGCGCCTTGTGAAACCGTGCGCGATCAACGACACGCACTTGAGCACTATATCTTTCCCCTCTGCCTGTATCTCGTACCAGCTTTGCATCTTCTCAGATAGTCTTCGTACAGCGTCGTCCCGCTTCAAGAACTCGATGCTTTCAGGAGCCTCGCCTTTTGCACATACCGTCGACAGAAACACTTCGTCTGTTCCGACATTGACGTACGACTGATTGCGCGAGTTTGTAAGTTGTCGTGTCGCGACATACTTGTTCACTACCGACTTCAAATCTGAGTAAGTATACAGCGCCGAGGTGCTGCGCCACAATTACATCCAGTAGGACGACATGTCAACAAAAATGCTCCTTGGATATGAATTTGGAGACCACGCACTCAAATCCCCCTTCGGAGAAAAACTTTGTGGATCCGCTGGGAGCATGCGGCTTCCACAACTCTCTCACTTCCATTTCCCGCCCCTTGGATCTTTTTGCTTCCTCTCTTTTCTCTCTGGTCTCTTCCTTGATTTGCATGTCCCGGAGCGACGTATACGGTTCGTGCGCGACTACAGCTGGGTGGGTGGCCGAAACGCTCGTCACGACCGGCTCCGGCTTCATGTCTTTAAGTGCCAGAACCCGTTGTTTATCCAAAACCTTGAAAAACGTGAGAAGAGACTTGTAGCTGGAATGCTTGATGTCAATCTGTGGGTACGATGACGACGCTCCCTGCTCATCAGACGAGGACCTGCCGACGAACGCAGGCCGGAAGGGCAAAATGTATGACGAGTAGAAGGTGCTCGCCGGTATCGGAAAGGACCCAGAAGGCAGGGACCTGAGTGTGGTTGCGATGGCTTGCAGGACGGCGGCCCGTAAGATGTCGGAGACCTCTGTTGCGGCGTAAACTGAGGCAAGATCTCGGGCAGACAGCTCCCACCTTCCTTGGAAAACACCGGCTCGCTCGGAGCGGCAGTCAAGATTTTGGGGTCAGAAGTAGGTGTCAGCGACTCGGCCGGGGGTAGATCGTTGGATGCGGCCCCGTTCGTTTCGCTCGGATCGTTGGCCACATCACCCGACGCGGGCTCTTGCCTCTGGTCACCGTCTGTCGGGTCCGATTTCGGCGCATCATTATCGTTAGTTTCGTCTTCCTTGACCTCGATTTCTCCGGGCGGATCAGCCTTGTTTCCCATACTGAATAGGTGGTCTTTCCAGGTGTGCAATACGTGAACGGCCTTTCCTTTGGCACCCCCCTTCAACGTGTCCAAGTCCACTGCCAGTCGTCCGACTGCGAGTGGAGGTCCACACGTTGGAGTAGATCCAACCGGGTGTTGCACAACGCTGACGAATTGCGATGGTGATAAGGTGGGGTTGGACACCTGAACGACTACGCGGGTGGGTCAAGCATCACCGTTCACAGGATGTTTGGTACTGTGGAACAACCAGAGAGATACTTACCACCGGGGACCATGAGATCTGCACCCCCAACGAGGACAGGTATGACTGCAGCTGGCGTGGAGATGGAGGGAAGTAGGTCATACTTCTTCCATAAGGTGTAAACTAGGATGCCAGGGTATTAAACGACTCCCGGTACAATACAGGCTAGCCATACCCGTGGGGATAAGATCATTCGCGTCTTTTCCGATGGTGAACCAGAGTGGATCGCCCTCGGAGGACAGATAAACAACCTAGGTCGCGTGTGGCGAGATGAGTGTGCTCCAACCCGACACGGAACTAGATGCTCACACCAGGGTCGTTGGTATATGTTGCGACCTTTTGGACCATGAGCCCGTCGGGTACGAGCAGATCACCCAGTTCAGGCGACTCTGGCATGCCAAAGGCTTGTATGACGCGCTGCTTCAGCTTGCGTCGGTCAGAGCTGCGAAGCGGTGCTGTAGATCGTGCAGCTGCTTGTGCTTGTACGTCGGAGGAGGACATACCAGAGGTTTTGATGTTCGACAACGGTTTCTTGAACATCGCTGGCGAGTCCAACAGGCTTGGGGCAGGCCGAGGGGTGTCAGATATAAACACTCCCAAAAAGGCAACCTTGGCGCTGACGACAGCCATGCCTCGAGCGACCTCTGAGCGTTTCTCGAGGACACGCCCACCCTCGGTAAGATCGGCAGCGAGCTCTGCAAAAAAGTACGACAATGGCGAGGGAAGCTCGTCTGGCGTCCGAAATCCAATCTTCAACACGGAGCGATTTGGTCAACATATCCTCAAAAACCCACAGATCGCGCAAACGTATGCATCAATTTATGCCGGGAGTGCAGCTTGATCACGCTATTCGTTCATTTCGATCTCATTAGGATCGTAGACAAGGTCCGCCCTTGGCATGCGTCGTAGTGTCTCGGGGCTGATGTCTTTCCAGGCTAATCTCCGTCCCACGGACAAGGTCCTGGAAGTCGGTCCTGGTACTGGAAACTTGACGGTCCGCATTTTAGAAAAAGCAAAACATGTCACCGCAGTAGAGCTGGATCCCCGGATGGCAGCAGAGGTCACGAAGCGTGTCCAAGGAAAGTATGTAGTGCTCTTCGCCTCTGCTGCTGAATCTGACCTGCTTGCCATGCCAGACCTGAGCAACGAAAGCTGGAAATCATTATCGGCGACTTCGTTAAAGCCGATCTGCCTTACTTTGACGTGTGTATATCCAACACGCCCTATCAAATCTCATCGCCGCTTGTCTTCCGCCTGCTTTCTCATCGACCTATATGCCGGGTTGCCATCCTCATGTTCCAGCGCGAGTTTGCGCTTCGATTAGTTGCGCAACCTGGCACAGAGCTGTGGTCGAGGCTGTCCGCAAACGTCCAACTTTATTCCAAGGTGGACCTTGTCATGCACGTCGGGAAGAACAACTTCCGACCGGCGCCATTGGTGGAGTCATCTGTGGTGCGCATGCAACCGCTCGATCCACCGCCGCCGGTCAAGTTTGAAGAGTTCGACGGCCTTGGTCGGATAGTGTTCTCGCGAAGGAATAAAACGGTACATGCGACGTTTATGGCGAAGGGGGTCATAGACATGCTGGAAAAGAACTGGCGGACATGGTGTTCGCTGCAAAGCAAGGTAATCGTTGTCCAAGTACTGTCCCGAGTGTGATCACTCGTTCACCCGTTTGTACCAAGATGATCGACGACGGTGTGGGTATGAAGGCTAAAATGGAGCAAGTGCTGACCTCGACGGGTTTCGCGGAGCAGAGGGCTGCAAAGATGTCTGTGGATGACCTGTTACGGTGGGTAGTGTCCCAGCGACCTGATGCAGGCCTTTTCTGATGCCTCGCCAGACTCTTGTCTGCTTTCCACGACGAGGGCATCCATTTCGCGTAGCTAGTAGTGATCACATGACATACACGTGACTCTTGTAATACAATCACGTGACGGTGGCGGACGCGAGGGCTGAGCGAACGAAATCCACTCGTTTCGAATGGGCGTCGCTGGCTTGTGGGAGGTGACGAACGTTCCCGTCGAGAGTGTGCTCACTGACCCACGCCGACCTGGCAGGTTCTACGTCCCGCTGGGCAAGTGCGCTCGCTCACAGAGATCGCTGTCGAGGACGGCTTCAGCGCCAATCCGGCCTGTCTGCGTGGCTTTCGCATCGGTATCGATGCATCCATCTGGTTCTTCCATGCAACTTATGGCAGGGAGGGCGAGAACCCAGAACTCCGCACGCTCTTTTTTCGTTGCTGTCGCTTGCTTCAATTACCCTTTCTCCCCCTCTTCGTTTTTGATGGTCCAAATAGGCCTGCCATCAAACGCGGGAAGCGGGTCGGCGCGAACACGCACTGGCTCACACAGGGTATGAAGAACATCATTGACGCGTTCGGTTTCGAGTGGTGGGTCGCCCCAGGAGAAGCCGAAGCCGAACTTGCCTATCTCAACAGAGTCGGCATCATCGATGCAGTCCTTAGCGACGACGTGGACAACTTCCTCTTTGGTGCTACCGTGGTCATTCGAAAGTGCGTACCTCTGTTTTCTATCGATGCATCGTCTGATCTTCTCAGTCCGAGCAATACCCTCTCGGGCAACCGTGCCCACCCTGTTAAGAATGCGCAAGGAAAGGATGACGGAAACCATGTTGTAACTTATACTGCAGAAGCCGTCCTCTCTGATTCTTCTGTGGCCCTCTCTCGTTCGGGCACCATCCTCATCGGTCTTCTTTCAGGTGGTGACTATATCCCTGCTGGACTACCCGGTTGTGGCCAAAAGTTTGCAACAGGCCTCGCTCGTGCTGGTTTCGGAGATTCCCTCCTCCGAGCAGTCAAGGATTACAGAGGTGCCAGACTGGACGCGTTCCTCGACGAATGGAGACAAGACCTTAGAAACGAACTCAAGACGAATAAAAATGGTTTTCTGCCCTCAAAGAAACCCTCCCTCGCTGCATCGCTTCCGGATGACTTTCCTTCTTTGCCTGTTCTCATGTCCTATGCAGACCCTCTTACTTCTGAAAATTTACCACAAAAGGGGAAGCGCAAGGCTCTGCCTGGTGAGTGGAGAAACGATCCAGATCCGATGCGAATTGCTTCCCTCTGCGAGCTCTACTTTGAGTGGGGGGTAAAAGATGTCATCGTGCACAGGTTCAGAACCGTGCTCTGGCCCGGAGTTGTCTGCAGAGCGGTCCGGCGGAGTGTCGTGGATAAAGATACGCGTCAGCTTCCTACGTTGGGTGGTTCGCCCCGCCTTGATAGTAGGGAAGATGACATTGACGGCCCCCCGTCGCCTACAAAACGAATCTCTTCCACTCTCTCGGTCCTTATACTTGGATCTCCCTCGAAGAAGTCGGCTACGAATACGTCATCCGAGTCCTTCACACTGTCTTCGCTTGTCACGCTCACTGCCCCAGCATCATCTAGCTCACCTCGCCCCACGTCCCCGTCCTCACAGAGGTTGCCAGTTTCTGGTCTATCTCCCTTGCTCTTAGAGGTTCTCTCCCAGCGCACTCATGCTTCCACTGACTCCACGCTTGAATACCGCGTCCTCATCGACCCTACCACGTTCGTAGAGCGCGCAGAGAGCGGCGTGAAAGGCCTCCGGCCTCCCCTCATCGGTGGACTTTTTGGCGTCGACCCCGAAGACGAAGATGGCAGCGAGCTCGACCAAGGCGCAGACGAGAGTGGGACTTGGAGCGACGATGGGATTGAACGCCTCGAGACCGCCGCTGGCGCTGTGTCCAAATCGGGGACAAAGAGACGGAAGGCCCGTCGAGAGGTCCCGACGGCGCCGCTTCGTTTGTGGCTGCCTGCCTGCATGGTGCGTGCTGCTGCGCCTGCGCTAGTGGAAGCGTATGAGGAAAAAGTGAGGGTGCGCGAGGAGAAGAAGGCGAAGCGTGGAACGAAGGGCGGGCGGGGCGGGCGTACAAGAACAGAGATCAAGTCGACGTCGAAGGGGACAAAAGGGAAAGATGTTGCAGACGACGATGACGATCCGTCTGTGCCCGGGCCGTCCGCAGCCAAGACTGCAGCAGCACCGAAAACACAACTGAAAGCTGTAGGGATTGGCGGCAGGAGGAGGAAGTCGAAACAGGCGTCGGAGGCACAAGACGACGCGTACGAGTACTTCGACTTGAGCGCTGGCGAGAGTCCATGCTCGTCTGATGGGGATGGGGACAGTCTCAGGAAGGCCAAGGCAAAGACGAGGCAGACGGAGGTTACGAAGCCGGCAGCAAAGACGAATACAAAGACAGACACAACGCACAGAAGGGCACTGACCACTAACACGATGAAAGACTTCTTCAATAACAAAAAACCGTCTACCATGAAGGCGATCGGGTCGAAATCGTCCACTTCTCGACCTCTGGTAGCCAAGTTGCCTAAGCCAAACATTGCGACTTCGAAACGCGTGAATGAAAGGGAGGAGAAGGAATCTACAGACGTTGACATCCCACCTCCCTTACCGAGATCATCACGTCCACTTGACATTCTCCGTGCTAAATCCAAAGGTACTACTGTCCCCTCCAAACCCGCCTCTACGCCTAAGTCGACGGCCGTTCCAAGATGTGAAGAGGAAGAATCATCCCCTAGCTCACCACACCTTCAACCATCTGGATCCAAGCCTGTTGCATCGAGCTTACCTTGCCAGCCAACTCAGCAAGCTCCTCTTGCGAAGAAGGCTTCTTTGTTTGTCGACTTCTCAGACACAGATTCGGACGTCGCGGTGAGCGACATTCGACAACCGCTGTTCGGCACGAGAACGATTGTTACTACACACGACAAAGTGGGTAGCGGTGCCGCTGGTGTGGCCAATCTTGACAATGAAAACGCAGACAGCGATACGGTCGAAATTGTGGATGTGTTCACTGCCCCACGTGCCAGTGGCCCTTCACTGGTGTGCTCGCCCACACGAAGCTCTTCACTTGCACCCCTGTTTGACCATGCATCAGCAAGACGTCCTGCACTTGTGAAGTCAAAATCGGACGGATGCCCTACCAGTTCCACCAACTTCATCTCTCAAACCAGCGTTGATTCCGCCGTTGAACCACATGACACGACGAACTCGCGCCGTCGCGTGTCATTGGATGCGGAGTCATGCACGTCTGGTAACGAGAGAAACGGTATCCTCAAGTCACCGCGTAAATCGGCGACGCATTCATCACCACGACACGTTTCCCGTGCACGTGGGCCTGTATCGTCCCCAAAGAAACCTCGGCCGAGCGACACCTCTGTGATTGACATCTCCAGCGGGTCCGAGGGCGAACACAGCGCAAAGCTCAGTGTCAGAAGCAGCCGAGCTCGTGGAGATGTGGAGGTGAACGAGGACCGAGACGAATGGACAGACTGGGACGTGGACGAAATGGCGGACACGGGCATGATCATGTCTGCACCGCCGAGTCCTGTTTGTGATCACCTTGCCTCTGCGACCGATTGGGCATCATGCGTTCCAGCAGCAGAGGGCATACGAAAGTCTAGATTCAAGCCAGCCCCTGGTGCCCAGCCAGCTCTGGAGGCGAACGCACGCGCGCTGTCAGCAGAATTCAAGGCGTCTGGTAGGACCACGGCTACGAGTCTCAAGAATACGAGTGACATTAATACCGTTGTACCCCACGCAATGCGCCGTGCTCCTTTACTTGCCGCGCGTGCAAAGCGAAGCAAGGGTGAAAGCGACGATGTGATCGACCTTACCTCTGACTAGATCTGATTCCCTCTCGCTCTTTTCTTTACCGCTTCCTCATCATTTGGATATCGGACTGGCGTTCGGTGGGACGGCCATTTTAAATTTCTGACGCTTCATCTAGTATTGGTGGGGAGGGGCCAAGGACCGTTGTACATTTATCATTGTGCAAAAATACAATGTGCAGCCTTCAAGGGGGCTCTCCTACCTTGGCTTGCTTTACTTCTCGTCCCTCAGCGGTCCGAGTGGTCACTTATGTGAATAACGCCCAAAAAATCAACAGCCCCAGACAGCCATGCCTTGGCAAGTTCTACTCGCTGGCTGGCACTCCCTCAGGCTCTAATCTCCCAGTCAAGCAGAACCACCGCCGACAGTTGCGTTGACCCTAGGCTGATCCTCAATACACGTTTAGTCACACGGCCATAAGTATGTACAATAGGGTTCACCGCTGCAGAGATGGGCGCGACTTGCATGACATTGCAATGATCCTGACAATACAACAGATAGAAGTAGTAGCTATAGGCGTGCAGTGTAGCATGGATACAAGATGGAAAAAAGAACGTGGTTGATATGCTTTTAACCTGGTGAAGCCAATAGAAAAAAAAGAAAAAAGAAACTCCAAACGAACGGTAGCAAAAAATGAATGAAAACGTGAAAATGCACGACGTACGGACTCGAGTTCGCTCTCTTTTTCCGACCATAGGACGGCGTGACTCTTGCTCAGTAAACCGCCGTAAAGTTCCTCGATCTCTCCTGCTCGATCACCCCTTCCCCTCCTTCTTTGCTTCCACCTAAACCACCCCCTAAGGGGGAATCCTCCATGTTCCTCACGAACCTTTTCACCACCTGCAGCCTCTGTCTCCAATTGGTGATCACTTCCACCTCCATCTCATCCCGCTCCGTCTTCTCGAACACGTTGGTAAACCAGTCACCCAGCAACGTGAGTTGCCTCACTAAGAGGGGAAGTTTCTCCGCGCTTATGAGCTTAAAACTTCCGACAGGTGTAAAGTCTTTCATCCCCTGTGCCCGCTGGACCGTCACCTTGAAATACTCGTTCTCCGCTTCGTGTAGAGGCGTAGTTGCGACCGTGCCCATGCCAGAGGGCACGGGGGGCGGAGACTGCGACGGGGAAGGCTTGACATCCACAGGGAGGGTAGTAACATAGCTCCTGAAATTCGAAAACGCCGCTATCGCTCCCTGCGAGTGAGGTTCGATCACGATGTTCAAAAACTGGAACTGCGTCGCGAGGGTGTCAAACTTGTATGGCTTGCCTCCATCGTTCCATACGATCCTGACGTAATCGTTGCCAATGTGTCTCTTCTTGTTTACGCAATACTCGTCGTCGGCTGCATTGGGCATCATTGTAGCGGTATGGAAGAGCACCTGGCCAATGTCATCCCACCATGCGTAGGCATACTCTCCGTCCTCGTCCGCGTTCAGACCACCCGCATAGATATCGACCTGTCCACGGAGGTTGATCAGGCGCCCAATCCCTTCCAGGAAACGGGTATAGGCAGGTGAGCCATATGTATTTCGGAGGATGTCAAGTTCGTGCGTTTGGCCGGGGGCGACGTACAGGATACCCACTTTGTGAGTGTCGATGACAGGCGTGCGATCAAGGTTTCGGAAAAGTGCGGGAAGGGCAGACTCGTCAATGATTCGGCGGTGTGTTGGGGTGCTGGGGTAAGATGAAAGTTGGAGTGGCAGGAACGAAGGGTCTACCATGACTTGTTTTCGACGCTGTGAGGGGGCAGTCTTGCTCCAGACGTAACCCGTAATGGGGTCGGGAGTGGGGGGGGATAATGTTTCGTTGCGGGTTGGGGTGAGCTCTCGGATTTCCTGTTCACGAACGTGTCAAAGTGTAAGATAGAGATGAAACCAGTGGGCGCTTACGTCGATGCCACTAACCAATTGTTCTGTCTCCCCCAAAGGATCAGGCCGTCCTGGTCTGGTTTCCTCTCTCTCCATAAGGAGAGCTGCGGGCAGAGACGCCATATCCGGATCAACTTCCCCGGGCCCAACGAGAGGCACGTTCTCCAACTTGCAGAGAAACTTGGTAAAACCAGACGGGCGCCTCGAAATGACCTCGATCCATCCTAATTTTGCCAGGGCACGGATGGTGACGATCGAATTACCCATCAACCACGACTTTTCGTTGACCACAGGCTCTGATGGGGGGTGGCCCGTTGAGCTAGGATTCATAACGATCTCGTTGAGCACTGAGTTTGCGGGTCGAGGGTCGGCACTGGCATAGGTATATCGGGCCAGCCAATCAAAACAAACCTCCGTTGGTTCATCGACTTCAGAGCGTTCCTCGTTAGCCAATAGCAGTTGCCTTGTGATGTACGGGATGTGTCGCGGTCGATCAGGAAGCCTTACCGCCAAAAACCAAACGTAGACAACGTAGAAGGATATCATCCGTACATACTGTGACATGGCCCACGAGATAACTGGCGTTGCCCCAGGACGATTGTGGTGCTGGAGATATTGCAGAGCGACACCGAATATCATTTTGAAGTCATCTTCGCGTAGGTTGGCATGCAATTCAGGAATAGACCCGATGATAGCAAGAAAGCTGAGAATGTGGACAGCCATGTCGGGGTTGGACATGATTTGGGAGAGTTTCTCGAGGAGAGGGGGGAGACTGCGTTTGACGGAGGACGTCAACTCATACGACGAAAGCGTTAGTGCGTGGAGACAGCAAATTATAGTCGAAGATTGTCCGTTCAGTCCTTCTCTAAGAACGTCCACAAGCGCATGCCGAAGTGGGAGGTCAAAGCAGCGTCGATAGCTGATCGAGACCGACAGCGTGTGGTACGCGAGGCCATGCGCGTCTCGTGCTTTGAGACCCGCAGGCCATCGTTCGATGGAAGACCCTAGGTCACCATCGGTGACGCCGGAGCATATCACCGTCACCAGTTTGGCAATAAGCGATCGACATTTTGGCCCGCAGAACAAATGCTTGTTGGACAGTTGCACGGGAAGGTGACACAACAGATAGGAGAGAACGTCCCAATGCCTCTCTTTTTCGAGTATCCCTAGGACGCCCAAGAGGTAAGCATCAACTGGGATGACGCGAGGAGTCTCTTGTGTTGGATCATAGGACACAATCCCTTCGCTAGGGGTATCTGCATCGATCGCGATAAATGGAAGTGTTTCAGGGACAGACCAAAGGGCTTCTCTCCATTTCATAGCGATCACGGCAGACTGCGGAGGTGAGACCGGAAGTGAAGCTCTTGAGCGACTTCTGCTTGGTGCTGAGTGTGAGGTCGGGATACCTCGTCCGCGCGAAATCCTCCTGCCATCTCGCTCTTGGATCCCCTTTGAGCGGCGGGGAAGAAATTCCTCTTGGATGATATCAGTGGATTGCCAGCGTTCATCTTGGTGTACTGACTCGGGTCCACGCCCAATGAGAGAGGAAAGCTTGGCACTGAGTCCATCTGGGTCGTGGTGTGCTTCGACGAAGTAAATGCGATGATCCCGATCGGCTCGGAGACGCATCAGGAATTGCAAAGCCAAAATCCGCGCTCGCGGGCATCTTGCATCCGTCACAGTCTGTACGATGATTCGATACACGGAAGTAGCAAAGTCGACGTTCTCTTGGACTAATGAATAGGGTGTGAACGTGAGCTGGCTGAATATCGCGGCTAGAGAGACCACTGAAAGAGATGCCCGCGTAAGCGTTGGCTCCGGAGATGGTGAGGAAACGAGCGGTGGTGGTGGGTTATCAGGCTGTTCCTGTGGAGGCTGTGACTGTGAACGCGACCCTGCAAGAGTTGACAGTAAGGACATGACAGACGGCAGTCCCGAATCCCGGACAGAGCTGCCGCGGTACTCGGATTGTCTTCGGGAGAGAACAGGGGACGCGGCACTCGAGGTACCACCCGACAAAGGCACAAAAGGACCGGGGGACGGCATTTCCGACGCGTTTACAAAAGCCGTCTCGTCGTCGTCCTCCATGGTATCATCTAGAGCCACCCTCTTGAGTAACTCAACCATCTCCTTTGTCGAAGTGTATGAAGAGCCAGAGGAAGGATCAGCCAAGAGAGACCGCCGGTTGACTGTGCGCAACACGACCTCATCTGCGAGAATTCTGCCCATAACAATGTTGGTAGATGTATCCAGGCTGTCGTTCGCATCTCGCTGACAAAACTTGAATACCAATTCCGCCAGATCCATCCTATAACTGTGCATGTCCTTCAGAGAATCATAGATCGCTTCAAGCACTTTCATGAGTTCGAGACGTGTGAGAGGGCGTGTGGGACCAAAGATAGTCGTGTTTGAGAGAATGCTTGCCCAATTCCGCAACCAGTCTGGTGAGGCTGGGGACAAGTCGTGTTGCTCAAACATAACTGCCGGGAGTTTAGCAGTGTCCATATCAGTCAAATGGTCAGCGATGGACAGAAGTGTGGTAGAAAGGGAAGGATTCATGTACGTGGAGTGGTCCCGTACCAAGAGAGAGGTCAATGTTCGCAAGAACGGTGTCGGAGCATCACTAGGTTGCGACAACGGAACGATCAGGGGTGTCTCGTCTGGATTTCTGCCAGTCTCGGAATCAGTACTCCGACCACCAGACAATGAGGGGGAACAAACTTGAGGGGACGAATAAACGATGTTAAATGACGTAAAGTCTCGCCAGCAATGCTGGCTTCTTCTTCGTCCATGTCGACGCCGTCATCCCTCTCGTCGAATTCTTGAAAGATATCCTTCAAGGTACCCGCAGCTTCGTCCAGAATCCGATCCCTGTCGACATGGACAGCCTCGTCGGATTCCACACTGGCCCGCTCTGCCCAAGCACCGATGGACTTGCAAAGCATACGTCCGAGCTTCAACAGGTCCCAACCCGACAAGTCATCCTTTGACCACGCGCGTTCCATTAAATCCTTTTCGAGGTCCATGTGGCCGGGTGCTCCAGATTGTGTATAGGTGAGGGTGCTCAATCTCCCGATATATGCTCTGGCCATTTTACTACAAAGTGCCTGACGAATATCGAAGCGCAACGTCCGGTGGGCCCCGAGGGACGTTGAGAGACTGTGAGAGTCCAATACTTGATCGCTAGGAGACAAATGACGCTTGAGTATCATCATACACGATGCACCGTAAGGCCCTGAAAAAAGGGAATGTAGCATTTTTTGTATCCGTTCCTCGAGACCGACGGAGCCACGTGGGTGGCCGCTCATTACGGACAAGCGGGGGAGCGGAGAAGCAAAAAATGCCTGGGCCCGGAATAGAAGAGGAAGGATAAACGTGAGTGTTTTGGGGGCCAGAGATTTCAGTTGGGAATGCAGGTGATCGAGATAAATAGTAATCATCAACTCTGCAGGGTGTCGAGGTGGGGGAACGGCGGAGGGTGGAATGGAACGAACGGAAACCGAGGAGGAGTGTCTCTTGTGTCCGTTGGATGCCGCCTTCGAAACAACCAACTGCTCGCCCAACCCAGTCGGGGAAGCAATCGGGGTAGTGTCTGAAACGAAGGTGAGCGGGACATCCAGCGTTTTGGAAACCAGAGATGCATAAAACTGGAGAACACTGGCAAGGTCGCCCTCTGAGATGCGTGCGACGGTTTCGGGATGCTCGAGGATGGAGGACACAAACGCCGTGAGAAGCTCAACGCTTCGCTCGCGAGCAGGACAATCCAGGGGATCGCTGGAGATGTACGCGTCGAATGCACCATCTATCCAGCTTTTAAGGAGAGTAAGCAAAGGTATCTCGACGCCAAAGGCCTCGCTTCCACCCTTGGTGAGAGCACGAAGGGCACGCAGACGAGAATCGCCAACCTCTGGAGACCATGAGGTGTGCAAAAGCAGAGAGCAGTGCACGAGTTTATCTGAAGTGGTGACCCTGTCTTCGTATCTCTCCCAGTATGTGGCCATGACCTCATAGCCGGCACATTGTAGCTGCAGAGGGGAATCAGGACTGCAAAGGGATCCCAGGAGAGGGCTCAGGACGGCAGGTTTTGGAAGCGGGGAATGAGTAGTTATGACGGTAGCCAAGGCGCGAACATGACCCAGACTTGGGACAGAAGGCGGCGACAGGACCTCCACGAGCGCATCAAAGGCGAGTGTCTGCGGCTGGGACGGAGGTGCAGGCGTTGACACGGTCTCTAGCCTGGGCCTGCGCCAGCCGGCTGTAAAGGAGGAGAACGTGGTCGTGTTGGACCTCTGTCTGTGCTTTGGGCCGACGTCCAGCGTGTCTGCCTGGGGAGCCATGCGATGTTCCTGGCGGACGCTGGAATGAGACGAGCGAACGCTGGCTGCGACGGGGCGCTCACCAGGACGCGCACGGCGTGCACGACGTCTGGTCTGGAGGGCGAAACGGGTTTCCGGGCGCCAAGGGTCGTGCAGGAATCGTGGGCAGACAAGTTGCTCGTTCCAATGAGCTGCCCTACAAAGTACATACCCCATTACGTTGGCGATTTATCTGTGGCCGGGGAAAGGCCCCCGGACACTGCCTAATCTCTGACTAGGGTACAACGTGTACACTCCGCCTCGCCCCCATCGGCCATCCCTCACGCCTCGAACGAGCGCACGACGGCTTCCCTCGACGCAGATCGACAGACGACCGAGCATGAATACGGGAGCGGACGGCTGCGAAGAGGCGGGGCAGCGCAACGTCAATGCCGTTCTGCCAATGATCCCGCAGCGTCCACCTACCGAATCACGCCCGCCGTGAATCGGGGTTCGATATCGATCTCCCTCTCCGCACCGTCCTTGCCCTTGTCAACGCGGAACATCGCAAGGATACTCACGATCCCCATCCACAGCATCGAATCCGCTACCCACTTGCCTGGGCAGTGTCTTCGTCCGAACCCAAAGGCGACGCGCGAAGTGAGGGGGTCGTCGTCCACGACAGAACCATCCTCGCTGAGGTGCCGCGCCGGGTTAAAGGTGTAGGGATCAGGGTACTCGCTCTCTTCATGATGAATCTCCCTATGGAAAAACACCCTTGTCAAGCCCGTCCGAGCGGTTCGACGGGCATCACCCACCAGACGTTGGGCAAAATCATAGTCCCTGAAACGTGTCAAAACGGATCATCACGCATCATGCCATCAAGTCATGCGCACACCTTTTGGTATGAAATACCCCTCAAAAACGTCATCACGACAGGTCATGTGAGGTAATGCTGAATGACGCACACTTCAGCGTACCGAAACGCTATCTGGCTTGATGACGAACCTAATGGTGCGACACTATGCCACCTCATCGTCTCTCGTAGGACGGCCTCGACATAGGGTAATGAGTTTCGATGGCTGAAGTCTGGGAAAACATCCGCGGCTAACACTGAATCAATCTCAGCTTGTGCACGACGTTGGGCCTCGGGGTAAAGTGTCATTGCCATCAGAAACGCCGACAGGGTAGCCGCACTCTGCAATCATGCCTTTTAGCTTGCGTGACAAGAATGTGAACCTCTTTGTTATGCACGCCTCACCGAATCATAGCCCGCTACGATAGAAAAAGATCAGCCCACGAGATCCCGGAAACGTAACAACGTACACACCAATGTAGACGGTCGCGGCACATGCCTTGATTGCCTTTTCTTGCAATGCACGCTCTTCCGTTCCGTCCAGCCTGTCCAGCAGATCCGAAACCATGGATTTTGCGAACGATCCTGTCTTCTGGTCGTGGTGTCACTTGGCGCCGACGTAGGAAAGAAGGGTTTGTCATCCGCACCATGCTTTTCCTCACGTACTCGAACGGGCCATCCAAAGTTCTCAGGGAGAGCTCCTGGGACCTCAGGGCGTCTCTCTTGAACGTTGCACCAGGGAACCAAGCCGGGATGTTCACCACTGGACCGTCACCTCAGTTACCACACATCCACGGCCCCTGAACGCTATCCATTGGGAAAGGTACCCACGGAAAGGAAACGCAGTGAGCGTCGCATTTCGCTCAGGGAGCAATCCATCATTCAGTAACTTGACAAACTCCGAGAGCGATTTCACGAGCGGTGCGTCCAAGGAATCTGTCTCATATCCATAGGTAAACATCATGGTAATGGAAACGATGTATCTGAACGGGATGAGCAACGCGCTTGACTGGGAACAGGCGACAACTCACAATTGGATATGATTTTCAAAGGCCTCTGGAGCATCGAGGAGGCTCCGGACAAGCTTCATCACCTTGGCTCTATAGAGGCCTTGGTGTAAGTCCGCATTCTCTGACTTCATTACTTGGTGGAACATCCTCCGGTGAGTTCGCCATTCCGGACCATAAGGAAGAAATGCCGTGGAGAAATCGATACCGAACCTGTTGGCCCAAGGAGGATCACATGTCAGTTGGTTGGCGCGGGGCAACGCGCGCTCGAAATTCACAGTTTGCTGATGCATGTGGACGGACGTCCGGAATACGTCGACGAACGTTGGTCCAGCAGCTGTCTCGCAACACTGCTCGAATTGATGATGACGACATCCTGACCCATGAGTCGGCAATATACAATAGGACCTGCAACAGCAGAGAAATGTTGGCGAGCGAACAGTGATCGTGAAGCTCACGCACCATATCTCTTTCGCCACTCACTGTATGTGAGCCACGGCCGTTCGGCGTCGATGTCAAGAACGTTGCCAAGGATGGGGAGGGGTGTTGGACCCGGGGGCAATCTGTGTCCGTTTCGTGGCCGTGGGGCACGGCGGTAACAAATCGCACCAAGGACGGTCAACGCGAGGAGAAGAACGTCGAGGGAAGGCATGCTAGCTGGACTTGACGACCCCGACTTTATATGCAGTTCTGGGAAACATCAGTGACGGCCCCTGTGCTAGTCTTGGTCGTGGATGGCACGTCGAGAACCGCCGGAAGCGGCGAGACGCACCACGTAAGTGATAGCCTTGGAGGCCATGATAATCGTGTCATCGACTTCGCGAAGCACAAGGCAGGTCGGCCGTTCGAAGACCTCACCGCGGTGTCTCTTGTTTCCCATTTCGACCCTCTGTTTTTGATTACCTGGCCGTCCGCTGAAAGAGGCACCGTAGTTTCCGTCCCTGCAGAGCTGCCAAGTGAGAACATCGATTCGAACCGACCATCTACAACATCGAGCGTACACTGGGAGGGAGGCACAAAGTGGTATTCGTGACGATCATGATCGGGGTCCATTGCAAGAGGGTATGAAGGATTGGGAGAAAGAAACTGAAAGCTTAACAAGACATGTCCGAGAGTAGGAAACTAAACTGTGACGAGGAACAAGGGTCGAGTGAAAGGCTTGCGTGCTTGACGGCGTTCATCGAGTCACAGCGGCAGACACAGAATGTCGCTTTGGATCATGGTTGTTCCGTCCCTTCAGCGGCGGGGAAGGCGGTTGTGTGCCGTGCCCGTGTTGCTGTGCGGATCGAATAGGACGGAGACCGCAATCCCGAGGAGCTATTTCTCCACACTTGACGTGTGTTCTGTCGATGGAAGACACGAGAACGGGGACGGTCAGATGAGGTCCTTCTCCATCCGAGTGCAATTAATCTACCCACCGAAGCCCGCAGTCGTCACACTCCAGGACAGGCTTCCACCCAATCCTCTTTGCACAAATATCACATCTCTGGATGAGAAGTGCGCTCGAGAAGAACAACTCGAGGGGATTCCAGCCTCCATCGAGATATCGAGCAGGCGAGGCTGAACCGGAACGTTTCGCGCCTGGCCGGATCAACGTGAATCTATGCAACATGGTTACAGACCGAATGGAAGAATGTCCCTTTGTTGCTCGGGTGGTGGACGGAACGGATGACTGAGCGGTGCCATATGTCCGGGCCGAGAGCATCGAATCGGAGGTGGTGGGAGTGATGCTGTCATCCGTGGAAGATGTTGCCCCCGGAGTGATGGGGTCCGAAGTAGCATTCGGATCTGGACAGGGTCGAATCGTGAGAACTGAAGACAAGGATGGTGGAACAGTTTCAGTGGCGTTGCCCGCATGTCCGCGAATAACGGTGGTGCCATGGTCCGAGTACGTGCTTGACGTGGTGTTGAGAAGAGGAGAAGTGCTATTCTCATTGTCTCCTGGAAAAGATACGTCAGCATATGCGTTCACGGCACGGTCTAGGAGATTGCCTACCATTGGTGGCCCCATCATTACTCCAGTCGCTGTTGAGGTGCATGCTGATACTAAGGCCTTCCACAGCGTTCGTGAGCTCTTCGTCGCTGTCTTCGTCGCTGCTTGATAGCGCTGCCACGATATCCTCTACCGCCTTTGGTGTCGACTGTCTAATGTCCTTCCCGATTCCAACACCAAAGCTAGGAATGCGAGGTGCTGTGGGCCGCTTCCCGCCTGTCATGAATCTAACGCTTCCCAGGTGGTGATCCTCTGTTTCTGGGTGGGCGAGGACTCCTGCTTCGATCTCCTGCAAACGCTCGAGGATATGGCGTGTGGTGGGGCGTGCAGCGGGATCCTCGGCAAGACAGTCGAGGGAAAGCGAAAGGAAAGCAGGTGGGCATCCCGTGTCCGCCAATTTATGTACCTCGTCTGCATCGATCCCAAATGTGGGGCCGGTGCGTTTGAAATGGCGGTCATCAGCGAGCCGGCGAGAGGCTATCTCACAGAAGATGATTCCAAGAGAAAAGATGTCCGTCTGGAGGTCGAATTCGTGACCTAGCAGGATTTCAGGAGACATGTACGAATCTGTGCCGCAGAAGGTAAGTCTTTTGCTTTCTTCCTCGTTCCTGGCCGCAATGCGGGCGAAACCAAAGTCTGTGATTTTGAGACGGCCGTTGGCGGTGACAAGCAAATTCTCGCCCTTCAGATCACGATGTATGCATTTACGCGCATGGAGATAGGCGAGGGCACGGGCGATATCCGTCGCAAAGGATACGCGAAGACGCCACGGAAAGGGCTTGCTCTTGTCAAAAATGTATTGTCGGAGATTGCCTGGTGCCCAAGTCAGTCAACGATTTCGGCGGGTTGCATGCACTCGACCATTTTCGATATATTCAGAAACGATGAAAATCCGACCGTCTGGCTGGGGTGCGCGGGAAAGCCCGAGGTACAAGACGACGTTGGGGTGACGTGCTTCCCTGCAGATGGGTGAGCACCGCGCGGGAGAGGTCAAGGGGAGGGATACTTCATGAGACGCCACTCCCGCTCGAAGTACTTGGCGACGTCATAGTTGTTTGAGGGGAGCACCTCTTTGATGGCGACGTCGATCCCAAGGTAAGAGCCTGCGGCGTCGGTCAGCATCCGAACGAGGAGACGATGGGAGACGGGCCCTTGTAGACGTTTCCAAACGAGCCGGCTCCGAGTTTCTTCCAGTCGCCCCTGATGTCCTGGGCGAGGGTGAGGAGAGCGACGGGCGTGCACGCGACTCACCTCGAACGGAACGACGTCGAACGCGTCCGCCATCGCACGTCGACGAGCTGCCGACGTCAGTCGTCGCAAGTTTGTCTGGCTCGGGCGAGACAGCACGTGACGCGTGGATCTAATCTAATCGCAGACTAAATGAAAACAAAATAAATAAATAAACGGCATGGCTCTCCTTCGCTCCGCGTCCGCGTTCGCGCCCGATGGCTGGTCGAACGAGGACATGGACCCGGTCCCTCCCCACCTCCGGACCTGGACGTGAGCACCTCGCCCGTCGTGTCTTGCGTTTGCTCACCTTGCTTTGCCAGCACGTGGAGCTACGTTCGTCACTCCCCTGCCAGTCATCCACATGGTCACCCTGACTGCATTTAGATCACTTATTGGCTGTCCGACGCTGCCACGATCGCGGTGTGGGAGCTTGCCGGCTCCATGCTTGCAGTCGGCCTGTCTTGGTGCGCGCCCCCTTTTGTCCTCTGTCGTGCGGGTGCTGAAACCACCAAAGGCGCCAAGCCCTCTCGTGCATCGCCGTCGGCTACTGTATTATTTCCGTGGTCATGTTACTCAACGGCACCATCGGCGCTCGTCTCCATATCGCGTTCCCTGTCCTCAACAGGTCTTCATTTGGCTTCTGGTTTAGCTACTTTACCGTCTTCAGCCGCATCATCCTCTCCATGTTTTGGTTTGGCATCCAGGTTAGCATTCACTATACCCCGCGCTTTCGATCCGGTTGACCGTCCAACTCCTAGTCATATAACGGATCACAATGCATATACCAGGTGAGATCCTAGACCGTCCCTGTCGTGTCCTGTCGTCTAGAACTTGAACCAAGATGATCAAGGCCATTTGGCCTTCCATTGCGACTATGCCAAATCGTCTTTCCCCGAGTGTGAACATCACAAGCTCTGGTCTTTTATGCTTCTTCATCTATTGGCTTGTCCAATTCCCCTTCCTGCTTCCTTCACCCCAGAAGCTGAAATGGCTGTTCTATGTCAAAGCCGTGGTAGTCCCCACAACCTGGCTCTCCATGGTCATCTGGGCATTCATTCGAGTGCCCCCGTCCAACGGGCTTTTCGCTCAGCACGCTAACATAACCGGATCTCGGTTCTCCTGGAGTTGGCTAAGCGCGCTCAACAGTGCCCTCGGCACGTATGCTACCTTGTCTGTCAATATCCCCGACTTCACTGTGCGGCCTCCGTCTTTCTTCGCGCCACGATAGCTCATTGACCCAACAGCGGTATGCGAAGAACGAGAGAGCGTAAGCAGCCTTGCTGAGACCAAGGATGTAATACTTACGACCTCCCCTAGTCAATTCGTGCAACCCCTCATTATACCCATTGCATTTGTGCTCTGTAGTTTTGCCGGCATCGCAGTCACGAGCGCTGGAATTCAGCTCTACGGGCAAGTACTCTGGAACCCCTTGCTCTTGGTTGACAGGTGGCACAATCGAGCTGCTGCTTTCTTTGTTTCGTTCTCTTTTTGCCTTGCGACTATCGCATCAAACATCAGCGCGAATACATTTGGTGCCGGAAATGACATGACAGCGTTGTTTCCAAAGGTGTCATTAATACATCAGATCAACGATATAAGTTGCTGACACAGCAAACAGTACATCAACATCAGGCGTGGTCAAATAATCTGTGCCTTCATTGGCGGTTGGGCCTTCGTTCCTTGGGAGATACTAGCCAAGTAGGTCTCTAACGCTCGAATTTTACGCAACACAGACCCAGCACTCACCGCACTGGCGTCAGTGCACAAGGATTCCTCAACTTCATGAACGGGTACACCGTCTTCTTGGGGCCATTCGCCGGAATCATGGTGACAGACGTACGCCCTTCGTCCAAAGTTGATTCCCATTCACCCCGCCCACCATCCTTGCAGTTTTGGCTAGTTCACAGAGGCAAAGTTGATGTCCCTGCGATGTACGACCCAAATGGTCGATACCGCTATGTCAGAGGATTCGTGAGCATTCGGATTCCTTCTCCCACCTTGTGCTGATATCTGATGTTCCATAGAACTGGCGAGCCATGGTTGCCATACTGGTGACTGTGGGGCCCACTTTTCCTGGTCTCATAAACGCCATCAACCCAGCCGTTAACGTAGGCTACGCGGCCCGTCTCTTCGATATAGCCTGGATCTATGGGGTGAGTTCTCGTCACATGCACGCCGACGTCCGCTCAGTTCGTGATCATCTACAAGTTTGTGGTTGCGTCCACGGTTTACTACATCACTTCTGTTTTATTCCCCGCACGAGAAACTTTTATAGAGAAACTCATCCTGGCGGACGACGCGGCCCCAGACCATGCCCGCAGTGACGACTCTCCTATCGACACGTTGGAGAGCAAGCGAGATGATGCCAAGGACCACGAAAAAGAACTGTAGATCAGATCAGCGACTTTTCTTGTCGATCCCATAATTGAGTCCACATGGCCAATGATCCGTCTAGGCGCTTACTTCGAGTCGCTGGAGGCGTGAAAAGAAACGGGATGCAGAGGTCACCGTCGCGAAGCTGACCGGTACACAATCTAAAGACCCGTGCCGTGCCAGAATCTGGGCCTACGCCTGACTCCGCCTACTGGCGGATCACCTTTCAGTCTCGACCCTCAATCTCTGTATGTTGGATCGAAACCGGGACTTGTGCTCGCCTACTGTCTCCGTTCGCTCGGCCGTCGTGGTCTAGAGTTGGGCCAGCTCTTTGAGCCTACCTCGGAGACCGCAGCATCTCAAACAACTTCCGATCAACACTTCTATTTTGCTTTTAGAATCGGTCTGCCAAGAGAAAATACGATTCCGCTGGTACACACGTTCCGTGCGTGACGACCCCCGGCGGTGCGACCATCGAACGTGGGCGAGATCCTCCACGTGCGCATTGTAGAAAACGCCTTGCGAAAAGAAGGAAAAGAGCGCCCCACCAAACTTTGACCGTCGTCAACCTTCAAAATCTTCCGCGTGCAGTTGCACATACTTCAAAAAACCTGATTTGCTATACGTTGCGTTTTTATGCGTCTCAGCACGCTCGGGTTTCCCAACACGGAGACAGAAACCTGGGACTTACTATCCAATTTTATATACGAGGTGTCGATCAGGCGGAGGGCAGTCACCTCCGGACACGGGAGAGGACGACCAGCGCGGTTCGTGCGACGGCGAAAGCGCCGTGAAAAGATACACGACCGATGGTATCGCAGGCGGATGCAATTGTAGGTGACTAGCAAAGCTAGGAGGCCGTTTCTTAGGCTGGTACATCAGTTGACGTGCCGATGAGTTGGCAGCGGACCGGGGATCTGTCACTTTTGTGTACTGGTTCGTTCCCAATGGGGGAGGTCGGCAATCTCTGATGGAGAAATCCTGGTGGGTTCCTGCATGCGTTACTGGAACGGATATGTAGGTAATAATGTCTTGCCAGGGCAACGCAACAAGGGCCTACCAAGAACGACGTCTTCAGGTTTGATTCTTGCGTTTTGGGCAGCCTTCTTGGCATTCTCGAGTAGATATTTCCAGGCGTCCTTGACGCAAGCAACAAATGCCTCGTGAATGACGACAACATCAATCTGTTTGTAAGGGGGCACGGCGACCGGCCACCTTGATCCAATATCAAGGACGCTCTTCGATGGATGAAGTACGAGTACGTACCCTGAGACGTTCATGGGCATGTCAAATGCCCGCAGTGGCTGTCGCCGAATTGGCACATTCTCCCAGCACCAATGTTCCCCGCTTGCCTTGAAACGCACCCTGAGCGCCTGTGCGTCGCACTCCAACACGTTCCCCAAACGAACAAATGAGCTCCAATCTTTGCCTCGGGGAACGTACCCCAAGTCGCCCACGTCGAACTTGCAAGCGGGCACGTTGCGTTCGGACCAAGAATGCTCATGAGTGCCGACGTGGAACGTCAGATCGCGCACTTGGCGCAAGGTCAAAAGGGGCGCGCCGACGTTATCTTCGAGGAGTTTTTCGGGTCTGGACGGCAGTCTCGGCGCTTCGTCTCCGCCAGGCAAAAGAGATTGCGCGAGAGTCACGAGATGGTTGATCTTCTTTTGCATTTCCTCCGTCACTTTTTTTTTTTTTTTCGCGCATCAGTGATGAAAACGTGACGGCCACAGTTGAGCTCAAACCTTCTTCGTCACGGCTATCATACGAGTAGGTGACTCTACCTCGGTTTGGCAACATCTGGGGGAGAGTTGAACGGCAACCCGGGCACGAAAGCTGAAGAAAAGAAAACGTACCTGCAGACATGCATTGAGTAGCGTGTGTGCCAAACCATAGTTTCGTGCCGAATACCATTTTCCTTCTCGCGGTGGGGGTAGACCCACGACAAGGGTCTTTTGGGAATCCACACGGAACCCTGCAGCCTGAAAAGTCTGAGTATCATAGAACGAGTCGGAGTCAAAGGGTGATATCGAGGATACCTCGAGAAAATCTTGCACTTGGCTGTCCGTGAGATTCAATTGTCTTTGGATGTACAGGGCCGTATCCTAACGATCCTCAGTGAAACAGACGACGGAAGACAGGTAAAGAACCTGACAGCAAGATCACGATACTTGTGTAAAAGGTGAGTGATAGGTGGGCACGGAGTCAAGGGATCGCGCATACAAACCGAAGCAAGAGCTCCATACACGTTGCAAGGCTCGCAGTCCGAAGCGTCTCACGTACAATCGCCTCAGGAGACTGCGTCCTCACTGACCTCAACTCAGCGCTCTACGAAACATGGCGATTGTGGAGCAAGCTCACCGTTCGATAACAATATAAACGGCGTAGGGGTCTCGTCGTCTGAAAGACCCAACATCTGAGGTAAATTTGGGTGGCTGCGATCGGTTACAATACATTCACAAAATCGTCAAAGACACCTAGAACTCACTGCAAGTTCTGAAGCATCTTGACTTCTCTTAACCATTGCTGAAGAGCATATCACCATGATGTACAACCTGGGTGAAAAGTATTTGGCTCACCCTGAATGCTCTGGCCTTGGTGTCATCATATCGTTTGATGAGGACAGGTTGACCTTGCACTTGCACCTCTGTTGCCCCCGCCCACCAGTGCTCCTTGCAGCACGAACGACCCCGAAGTTTAATTTCGGACTGATGGTACCGTCGGAACTAGAAAGATGTGTGAGACGTCGTAACACCCAAAGACCCTTGAACGGTACCCCATGATTGTCATCCAATGTCGGCAAAGACAATCCCTCAGGCAGATAATGATCGTTCAAAGCAGCTCGGACACCATCCGTAGCAATCTCAGTAATTGGTTCCTTACATGGCGAAGGAAAGGATGACTCGGCCGGCGGGTGAGTGGGCTCGGGTACGCCAAGGATTGTAGTCAGGCTCGATTCTGCAATCTCGTGTTCTTGGGCACTCCCATCTTGGGTTTTCTTCTTCACATACGGTGGCGGATCCTCGACGCATGATTGGGCCGCTACTTGGACCACGGTGTTCCCCGGCGATAGCGTGTCAATGGTATAATGAAGGTCGATGAGCGTTGCAAGCTGCGCCGTGACAATCAGGACAAGGTCAATCCACGGTAAGATGAGGCCGACCTGGAAAGATTGCGCAGCGTCATCGATCAACCTAGTGTACTCGGCGAGTGCATCCTCGATCGAATTCCTTCGGAGAACCCGGTCGCTCCATTTCGAATCAGCAAGCTTCTTCATAAACGTGTAAACAAGCTTCAGGGTTCTAAATGTCCCATATGGGCGCTGGTCAGGTAGTGTTTGGATGGGTGCCGAGTGGGCGGGAGTCACGACCTACCCCTCGAACTTTAGCAAGTTTTGTACTAGGCGCTGGGGTGCAGAGTCCCACCTTCCGCGCATGTGATGGTCAATCTCGACCAAGATCTGCACCGCCCGCCGGGCGAGGGCGATGCAACCCGCCTTGTTCGTCTGTATGCTCTGCATAGCAGTAAAAGAAATTACTCGAGATAGGCATCACATGAGAGCTAATCGAACGGAGGCGTTCGACGTCACACCCACCTGGACGGTTTCCAAGATAAGAAGGACGACAGAAACGGCCGCTGTTGCAGGTGGGAACTGAAGAGTTGAAAGGAGGTCCTTGGCCAAGACTGTCGCGGAAATTGCGATTTGAAGGGGGTCCACTATGCCCGAAACCTTGGAACGAACGAATCGTAGGGGCATCTTGTGCGTGCGCGTGTTGGCGTTGGCAGCTTAGAGTCACCGACGCGTCCCCTAGCAGAGTAGCCCACCCGGCAGCCAATGCACCACGGACAGCAGGTTCTTGAAAGGCTGTCGAGCGCAACAATCCTAGCCAAGCAAGCCAGCCCGAGCCATGTCGCGCCTGCAGAACACGAGTGAGAAAATTGGCGCCTGGAGCCCTCGCTTATCGGGTGACCTCGTTCAACTCGATCCTCAGAAAACTCGGATTCATTCAATTCCGACGTCTAACAAACTTCTACGTACAACAGCCCTCATGGAGATTGCCCTCCGAGGGTACACGTCACTTGAGGCCGAGTGCCCATTAAACCAAGCAGGGCATCGAGCCGAATCCCTGCCAGCCTAGAGATGCAGCAAATTGTCATCTTCAATCTCCCAGGAATCGTCTTCCGCGAATCTGTCGACCAGTCTCGAGCGCTCTTTTGCCCTCCAGCCACAGCATTGCTTCTGCATTCAGAGAAACAAGGAATGCGTCACGCGACAGCACCGGATATGAATCAAGACATTGCTCATACCATGATAGGTCTTCGGAATGACCCTCGGTATTTCAAGACCCCCGTCGTCTTTCGCAAAGGTGAACCTAAAGTCATTTGTGGTCTCTTCCAGTCCCGTTTTCACGTCAACGACGTTTGCTCGAACCCGAACGTGCTGTTTCCGTGACAGGGTACCTGTCAGCGCAACCCCGCGTTGGGTGGACACGAAGGAAACATTCTCCTTACCACTGCAGGAGGCTGTTCCGAGTGACTGGTATTCAAAATCTGAGACTCTAGACGCAGAATTGAACCGATGTTGACAGGCTTTCGGAAAGATATGCTATCCAACGAGAGGAACAATACGTGGGACCGAGTGAAGAGGGAGGCGTTCGTGAAACCGAGCTACACCCATATTAGTCACGAAGCCGAGATATCGGGATCGATTCACCTCGTAAGCAAGACGCATCAAGTGTCCTCGTTTCGATGGTCAGGATCATGATCCAAGCAAGAAGGGAAGGCGTCTACCTCCGAAAACCTTCTGATGGACGCTTGATAAACGTTAATTAGACATCGTCGCATGACGCGATCCAGACTTACTTGCGTTCTTGCGGGAACATGAGCAAGGTGTTCTCGAGTTTGGTGTCTCCCATCCACACCCTGTCGGCTTGCAGGGTGGTGTCTTCTTGGCCATACTTTAAAAAGGTCTGATGGAGCTCTGCAGCTTCTTCCGAGCTTGGAGGAACACGCGAGAGCGATTGAAGTGCGAGAGATTTCCTTCTGTTCTGTGCATCTAACAGAGATCCAGTTGGTGCGTGAGTGAGCGTAACGGCAGACAGGGATCGCCACCGACTCTTTCCCATGGCGTACAGCGCCTGTTCCTCCGCAGTCGTGATGACCAGGGGATTGACCGGGTGGGCTTTAAGCGTGCGAGCGTCTCTGCAGACCATGGAGAAGCGTCCTGGTGGGGTGTGAGAGAATGGATCGTGCGGCTGTAAGGACTGATCCGACCACCCAAGAGGAGTGCGTACCCAGCATCAGTGTCTCTTCTTCGGCGTGCGCGCCGAGTGCCTCCATCTTGACGGCCACCTCCATCGAGCTTGTGCCCGTGCAGACGACCTGTCCGCTCAGGCGGATGTCGCGCACAGGGTAGAGCGACGCTAGCATGTCTAACCTATGTGCACGTCATGAACGATCTGCGGCTGCGTGGGCCGGGAAACATACCTGTCCACCGAGGCGGTGACGACGTAGAAACCTCGTTCGGATATGCGGCCGAGGGTCTCTACGCCAGGTCCAAGCATGTGCTTGTACGATACCGAACCAGCCAAAGAGTCCAAGTGCTCCATCAGCATGCCGGTGCGAAGGCCACCGTGCGCGTTGGTATATTGCTCAAAGAGCTCCGGGGATGATTTGAAGGGGAGGACGATCTGAGCATAGGTATCATGCATGTTGCGCGGAGGGAGTGATTCCTGAGACGAGATTGGGGGCGTATCGTCGATGGGTTCCGACGGAGCGGACGAGCTCAAGAGGGTCTCCGACCACAGCATGTCCTTTCTCAGCGGGATGATGCTATGGAGGGTCAGCTCGGGACGGGATGCATGACCGGGACGGGATGCATACTGGCGGTAGGCTGGATTCGACCGCTCTCCTGCAGGCGGAGGGGGTCAACGGGGCACGAATCCCGGCAGGACCACCAAAGACTCACGGACCGCCTTGAGCAAGGCGTCCATCGCCTTGACATCTTGCGTTTCGGAGGACGCGTTGGCCTGGGGCAGGGGCGGGGGAGAAGACAGGTGACGGATCATCGTCTGGAGGCCAGCGCGGGCACAACGTCGCGGTGGGGGACCGAGCAGGCGCGCAGGAGAGCGGATCCGGAATGGCATGTCGTCGTGTTGCACATGATTGTCTCTCGCACAGGGCCAGGCTCGCCGACATTGTAGGTCCGCTCGAATCACAACCAACATGTCATTAACCTAGCTATGGCCCCGGCCAACACAAGAGGCACGGTCTCACCCGTCAAAATCGTCCTCAGAAAGCAGTCTTCCACAGAGAAGCCTCCCTACGTGCGTCGACGCAAAGTCAAGGCCTCTTCTGCGGAGGTCCATCAGCGCCTTGAGAGGGGTGATGGGCGAACTCGAAAACGTGTGCGCCATCCCCGTCTCTGGCAACCTTGGGCGATTCCTCGGAAGGATGAACCCATCGCGCTCAACCTGAATACCCTCTGCGCCTTGCAGATCCCTCGTATACACGCAGAGGAAACGACACAGTCGGGTGTACGTTTCGTAGTCCTTCAAGTATAGCTGGCCAGCAAACAGACCCAGCTGATCCATAAAAGAGGAGGGCGGACTCCATCCATCGGGGACCGCAGGAATGCTGTACAACGCGAGGTCGTCGCACGGTTTCATCAACTTTGCAACGCGAGGTGTGTACAAATGCAAGTGAACTTTTTTGCTTGACCTGATGTCCGGTAACAGGCAGTTGACCTCATGAGGGCTCAAGATGACCAGGACATCATTGAACTCCCTTTTCGCGGAAACGATCCAGTGTACCGGGCGCAGGTAGTCATCTTTCTTTCCCGATACTTTGACGGTCTCCTCAAAGTCTGCCGTCGCCAGTACAGATTGACTCCAAATGTACGCCTCGCTAGTGACTGCAGAAGTCGAATCAAGTGTATCAAACGCTGGCCTGAAGGCCTTGGATCGTGCCCTGAAGAAAATAGACCGCGGAATAGCACCGGTCTTCACAAACTCAACCACATCTGGGTGCAGCGAGTGACTCGCCGGTTCTGCCCTCAAGCTGACGGGCTGACCCACTTGTTGTTCCAGCCTGAGTTCATACACGAGTTCTCGTTCTTGTTCTTCGTCCATGGCCACAGAGCGCAACGACCGAATCCCAAGGTTAGCGCACCGCTGCCGAATGTCTGCATTGGTTAGGGACTCGGCAGAGTCCGATGGACTACGGGGGGCGTAAAGATCTTCCAGCCTCTTGGCTTCCGGCTGAAGCCACTGCTCGGACAGCACTTCCGAGGTCAGTTCACCTTCACAGAAGCTGGTCCAAGCAGTATGTCGGAGTACATGGTCCATCCCTTGTTCTACCCAGTGAGGCGCCCACCGCTGGATATTTTCCCAGGTCTCTCGTACGGTCCAGTGCAAGATATCCATGGTCTCGATCAAGTCCAAATCGTCTTTTCCAGCCACAGAGCGGACACGGCGATCCACTTCCAGAGGGGCAAAAAACATGATAGAATGTCCGTGGCCCAGCTTTCGCATCCGCATGCAACCTGCGGGAGGTAAACGATTAGATGGGTAGTGGAATTGGCGTAAACCACACAGACCTTGAGTCAGACGGTCCTTGGTCACACTGGGACCCAATGTGACAGCAGCCCGAAATCCGCTCGGAAACTTGATGTCGGTACCACGCGTATGAGCATCGTCCAGGTATGCGACACATCGATCCAACTGTTGTTCGAATGGCGACGATCGCAAGGGCTCTGTGTTGCCGTCGCGTGTACATACCATTAATTCATCGTCTTCATTGAAGTATATTGCGGCAGAAGCATCCTGCTTGAAATCCAGCCACATCCTAGCCAGCTCATAGTTTTGAAGGTCGAGCATCTGAGCACCAACGTCCAATAGGACTCGGATCTCGGGCTTTTGGGCAACCAAGATGTGGAGGAATTCACGTACGTTCCGACGCTTGCCGTTCTGGTGTGTCACGCACATGTAGTGCTTGTTCTCTGGCTGTAGGAGGTACGACAGAACCTTTGCATTGGTTCCTCGTTGATGGTCAGGGTCGTGCTGAGCGATCTGCAGAGGCAACAGATATTGGCTGTCATTCGTTCCCGAAAACCCTAAAACATGGCACGGTCAGAGGGCTTTGACAATCAGGTGACGGCCACAGCTTACCAGTCAGTAGACATCCCTTCTTCTCCGCCAAATCCCAGGACGAGCTCGACAGCTTCCAAGGATACCCCCTGGCTTCTCTCGGAAACACGACATTCGAAAGGTAAAAGCTGATTGTTGCTAGATTCCGTGAGAACAGGGGGAATAGAAACTTGTTCCATTGTTCCATTGACTCGACATTCACGCCGCTCAAAGTCCGGAGAGGTTCCGGCAGGGTAGAGCAGGTTCGAACCCAGAGTTCGTAATCGGACGAGGAGTTGTGCTGCTTGAACAAAATTCCAAAGGAAATTCTCAGCTGTTCCTCACTGAGACCGTCATAGTAATACGAGAGGGTGGTGAGAATGATGGCGACGTCTGGATGTCCAAACTCGGCTCTTTGTGCCGGAACATCCTTTGCTCTATACGGGACTGCGAGCATGGTGCGTGATGGGGAAAGGCCATAGTCTACCCGCCATCGCCGTCCTTTGAGAGCGAATAAAAGAATACCATCGGCCAAGAGACCACGCAGCAGCAGCAGGCCACCCCACCATAGGCTTGGTGCAAAACACTCTTTCATCAACTGGACGTGTGTGGGCTGAACGTCCTCGCATAATATGAAGTTTCGGATCACGTCCACTTGAAGGTCAGAGTGGAGGTGTCCAAAGTTGATATTCGGAATGAGTCCATCGATAGCGTCTCGTGCTATCCATGAAACCAACTCTTGACCGGCCTCTGCCTGCAAAACACGAAGATGGGGAAAAGATCCCGGTGGTCCGGGTTCATACTCCACTCCAAACGGAAACAACTCCTGAAGGGAGGATGCGTGTCTGTTCACGAGGCCGAGAACCTGTTGAATGATAGTCCATCGTTCCGGGGAGCCCTCCATATGTTGCTGAGGGCCAATAGCAAATACCAATTGAGACCGAACGTCTAGGATCTCATCACTCTCATCTAAAATATCTCGTGAACGAGAGTGGAGCCATTGCTCGAGCTCCAGGAGCAGATGCGCTAGCTGATCTTCTTTTTCTTGAGCCAGCTGCTTCTCCACGCACACGAGCTTGAGCGACAAAACATGCTCCGGTTGGAGGTCCAGAATCCCACGTTCTTCCATGCATTCTAACAAAATTTGGTGCAGAGAAGCCACTTTCTGGCTGGTGATTTCTTGAGAGCGAGAGAATGGGAGGTAATATATTCGTCTGTTGACGAGTCCACCAAGCCGATCCGCGAGAAGATGAAGCGTCTGCGCTGTCAGCGGTTTCGGAACGATGACGCGAACGAGCTGGTCGCCATTCGCAAGAACGACGGCAACGATAGGGACTATAACGGATGTCTTTCCTTCACCCATATTCAGTTGCATCGTTGTATTGTCACCCGAGCGTGGTGATATCATTTCTCCCGCAACCTCAGCCTGAACACCGCGAATCAAAAAGTTGCCTTGTAACTGACGCAGGCAAGGTACATGGCTTCAGTAGGTATATCCATCCCTGACACGACAAACACACCTGGATCAGTAACCAGTCAGGATGCGTTTCTGCTTTCCAACCATCACATGCTTCGTTTTCCAGCTCACGGAGGAGCTCTTCGTGATGGTCGTTTAAGCGTAGCAAAAGCAATCTCCGAGCACGTTGCAGATCAAGCATGATCAGAGCGAACCTTGTGAGTGCCCTCCTCCAATCATCGGGGAGTACCACTTGCGAGTTCGACGCAAGGCACCCAAAGAGAGTGTGGACAGTAATGCGTGGCCATAGACCGGCCCGCGCGACCGCTTGTTCACTTTCGCTTCTTGGGCCCAGATGCTTCTGGAGAAGGTGAAGGGTTTCTACGCAGGCGGCTCTGTTCCTAACATAGTGCTCCACAAGTATCTCTGAAGTAGGTAGCATCGTCGTTCCATGACCCACGTGGAGCATCTCGTTTTCAAAGTGTTCTGCACTTATGCGGAGGGCGGAGACATATCGATGCTGAAATGGATTTGCTGCTTTTACTCCAATGGTGGTGATCAATTGATGCAACGACATGGAATCAGGAAGTGAGGCGTTCCCGATGCCGGTAGTATCATGATATTGGGGCAGTCTCAGATCGTCCGCCCGTAACGGTGGTGCAGGTCTGGTGAATAATTGGTCCGTCTTGAGCTGCCATGAGCCACAGGGAGGATCATGCTCGGGCTGCCAAGGATGGAACGAGTACGGGGACGTGTCAGGGGCTCGGGAGGCCAGAGAGCGCAGATTGTCCAGAATTTTCTGAACACGGATCAAGTGCTCTTGAAGTTTGAGATTGCGAAAGCAATCGGAGAAGTGACCTTCAACTTCGGACGTGAACTTGGCTACGTCGTATAGACCGGGATCGAGTGAGCACGGCGGCGGAGTCTCACACGGCCAAGCTGCCAACAACTCCTGGACTCGCTCCGACCAGTCGGAGCTGTGGGCGGTGGTGTAGGCGCATTCAGAAACGCACTTGTGCAGAAAAGAGAAAGACGGGTAGCATCCCTTTGAAACGGGATAGGCGTCGTAGTGGGGTGGATCTTCGAACCGAAACTCAGAGTGCGATGCAAAGGCTACAAACATGGGAACCAGGTGGAGAAGCCTCGATGAGGCGTATGCCATGGATGGTAGTGAGAAAAGTAGCTGAAACCACTTTCTTTCGTCGCTCCCTCGCAGGAGATTGTATGCCTTGAGCCATATCAAAGGAAGATCTGGAGCCAACCATGACCGGTCGTATTCGAGAGACAGTGCGGCGTCCCCGATCACGTCCTCCGTCCACGATTCTACAAACTTCCATACATCTTTTATGTTTGCGGCAGTCCGACGATAGACACAAGTCGCTGCAGTATGAGCACGACCCTCTCCCGAGGCGGGACCCGCCAAGTCTCTTGCGGAGTACCGGACGTCGGAATTTGCGTCGGAAGGCTGCACAGAGAACTCGGATGGGAATAGATATGCAGCTCGTTGCACACTGCGCTTGAGGAGATGATCGTCTTGCAACGGAAAATGTTGGAATGAAGGGGCTGATTCGCCCTCGTGGAATAGCTGAACTCTTTCTTGGCGTTCTTTAATCGCTTTGGAGAGGACGAACAACTCGTGGTAATGCGAACTTGCCGGTAAATCGAGCCACTCCATCATCTGTATGGAGTGGTTGGGGTACCACCTCGGCGAAGGACTTGTAGATGCGATCAAGCTCAGGAGCTCCGCGTCACGGGAACCAAATCTCACACTTGACCAACAACTGGCTGAGCGGAGTGTTGACAACGCTTCCTCTGTACCAGATCTGCCAGTAAGGGGGTCGACACTACATCCGCTGGTCAGGGCATGCAAATAGGCACAGTACAGCCTGCTTGTCAAATTGGCGTTCCCTGTCAGGCAGCCTAGGTCGGTATTGACTCTGTAAATCTGATACGTGATCCGTTCGGGGCCAGAGGCACGGGTCGTGATTTCTACGCGGACGTGATGTCCCTCTGCCCGAAATGAAACATCACCGTCAGGGATGAGGATGCAGCGGGGGACGAGTTCGACGGCATTGACGTTCCTGGTCTTTGGTCGAAGTACCAGCTGATTGACTAGCCCAAATAAGGTCCCAACAGACTGGTTCTCGTCGTAAACCATGCCCTGCATGTTGCGAGATTGAAGCTCCCCATCCTCGTCAACATAGAAGGACAGGCCATAGCGCGGCAAGATAACAGACAACTGTGACGATGACGTAGGCTTACTAGAGTCGACCGATACACTGACAATGAGATCCTGGGGGGGACAAAGTGGTCTAAAGAGGCTGGAGACTATGCCCCATGTTCGTCTACGAGGAACTCGTGGCCTTTCTGCATGCGATAATGTCCGGGAATGCAAAACACCCGCCAGTTGTTGGATGAAGCTTCCCAAAGTGTGTCGAGAGGACGGATCTCCATTATGGACGTAGAAAGGTTTAACCAGCGAACATGTCCCTCGAGCAATACTGCTGGCAAGTCTCCCTTCAGTCTTTCACGAGGAATCAGCTCAGTGATTTCTAAACCCCCAGTGACTGCCCGCATTCGTTTGGCTCGAATCACGAGATCTGAATCATTGTTTCTGAGAGAAAAGTACACCTAGGTAGGCCATCTCAGCCCTTATGTCACGGTCTACGCTTTGGAAGCGTACTGACCTGGTGGTTGGAGATCAAGCCCTTCGTCGAGTAATCCATCCCAGGAAGACCACCTGGTATGACCTCGAGCACTTGCTGTACAGGCATTCAGTGACCTGTGCTACACGAAACATGCCGATATACCTCGCCAAATATTAGTTTGTAAAGTGGATGTCGCACCAATTTGTTTGGCAACCAAGTCCCAGACGGTTTCCCGTTGATCAGGAGCGACCCATTAAGGATATTGAGATGCACTACCTGTGGACGCTGGTGAGGTAGTGATGCGGTCGTGCACGAAATCCAGCGCGAGTTCGGGGCCTGTAATGGCCGCCACCTCGAGCCTGGGCGGTAGCCAGGCCAAATCCTGCTCACCGCAAGGTTGACACCCTTATCATGGAAATCAGCCTGGACAACGCGGCTTACGACATTCTCGAGGGCTAGAGAGAGGCGGAAATCTCTGTCGAGAAGTAGTTGTGAATATGCAGAGAGATGAGATGTTTCGCTGGGCATATGAAGGTGGATTAACATGGCGGAAGAAAGGAGGACTTCGACGTCTTCGGATGAGTGAAGAAGCTTCGGGACCGTGATGGGATCCACATCGAATGTACTCCGACAGATGGCGGCGGTGTCCCGTAGGACGCCACGAAGTCTCTGATCCATGGGCGCTGTGGCAAGCTCTGCCGATAGTTCCTGTACCCAGGAGAACACGCTGCGGCGCATAGTACGAAGAAGATCGACTACTTCCAGTGAGATTGCTTCATCCGGGCTGGACGCAAGTAGACGACGGAGTAAGAGAGAAGCGGTATCCATTGTCACACCCTCCAGCCAGCTGGCCGAAATACTCAAGATGGTGTCACGAATCTCCCCTAAGAGTGCAAAACAAAAGGTGGGCTGTTGAATTTCCTGATGCCATGCCAACCCGATATCTGCAAGCGGCCCAACTTGACAGGCTGCCTGGGCCAGCAGCATATAGATTTCGTGACGACGAAAGCTCAACGATCGGCCGCGGAGCTCTCGCAAGATATTGAGCCACTGGAGTAATCCGCCACTGCGCAGGTGTCCGAACGCCATGTATTCCTGGACGGAAAGATCCTCGTGACAGTCGGCTAAGCCTGCCACGACTGCGTTTGACGTGTGGGAAGTGGAATCGACATACTTTTGTAGATTTTGATATGGCCCACCTGGAAGCTTATACGTGCAGCATCCCCTGCCATCACTCTGATATGCTAGCGCCTGAGAGACAGGGGTGCCAGCATGCGTATCAAACTCAACGAAGGCCAACCCGTTGCCGATACAGACCTGTTCTTGTTTGGCTGGGATGCGTATTGTGGGATGTAAGATGGCGAATGGCTTTGTACGGGAAACAAGGGTGACCCTTGATCTTGGATGCCCGACCAGGTAAGGATGGAGTGGATGATAATCGCCGAGTGTATAATGATCCCCTACCGGCAGCCTAGAATGCGAAATATCTCGCCAGGCAGATGGAGAGCAGAGATCGACCAAGAGGTGAAGCGTAGCAGCGCGCCACATGTTGAAGGATACCGGACAGTCCAATTCGAACACGACAACCTCAGCTTCGAGCTGCTTGGCTGGTAATGGCCACTCGTGAACACAAATCAACATATCCACACTGTCCATGGGACCAGCCTCTATTTCCCTTTTCCGAAGCTTGGCATAGCGGTCATTCATTTCCCGCATCTCAGCGATCTTTTCACGAACTTGACGCCGTGCTACTTCTTCGATTTGAGTCTTGAGACGCTGGAGATGGGAAGACCTCCTGTAGAAACGGACGGCGAAGCTGTCCGCAGTGGCTGTCGAAGAAAATACTGACCACTGGTTTCGTGAGTTGTAGCCTTGGCGATGGTATCGGGACTTGGAATGACGGCGGGAGAGGTATTCATGTGCGCGGGGGACACGATGGAGGTTGGTTGCCTTGCAGAGTAATAGGCGCTCCAGAAGACTCGCGGGTACCTCTGGGGAATAGTCCGCGAGGATGGGAATTTCCTTGACGGTTATTTTATCGAGCGCAATCCAAAGCTCGACGGTGGTCAACAACATGATCGAAAGGAGCTCAGGATTTCCCGCGTACGTTTTTAACGCACTCGAGGAGTACTTGTACGCCGAGACCTCCAATTTTACACAAGCTTCATCATTGTTTGTGACGCGATCAACCCAGGCATCGATGCCCTGCTCAACTGCACGCTCGAAATCGTAGAGGGTAACATAGGGTTCAACACGATACGCTTCCTCGAAGAAACCCCAATCAGAAGATAGAAAATCGTCAAGAATGCCTCGAGGAGGATGTACAGGGTTGAATGAAACGTCGGGAGGCCGGATGTGGCGATTGGCAAGAGCGTTGCGGAGATAGTCCTTACTGACCAAGAGCGACAGCCGAATGTCCCGGAATGGGTCAAGTTGAGAGGGAGCCCAGAGTGGGGATGCGCGCTGAGCGGCCTGCACCCGTTTCCACCGGTTTTCAATGGTCGACTGGAGAGAACCACATGCCTCCAGGGCGGTGCACGAGAGCCAGTCTGGTGCGGACGAGCCAAACTTCCGCAAACGTCGGCTAATCTTGGCCGACATAAAGTGGAGGAGGTCACTTGGAAGATCAGCACAGGTATTTTCCTCCGCTAGGCAACACATGAAGAACAGCATGAATTCCTTGTAAGTACCATGCCCAAGAGGAGACCGGTCCAGCGTCGTCTGTAGGGTAACTCTGATGAGAGTCCAGAGGGACGAACGTCGCCAAGGCAGTAATATCATGTTGTTCCATACTACGTCATCCCCCATGCGTTTGCTGATGCGGGGGACGTCGGCAGGTCGACCGACACTTCTCAAAATCCCAGTAAGTAATTCAGTGATAAAGCGTGGATGAGCAGTATCTTCAAAACTGGGCGGCTGCTGAGCGACATCGAGGTCATCGTGGTCCATGTGAACGAGGAAATTGCTGAGTTCGGAAAGAAAATCCGCATCATTGAACACGTTGTTGGGAATCTCGATGGCCGGTCCGGGATACGAACAGATGAGCTTTCCTCGTGCAATCATTACATCTTTAGCCCTCGGAGAGATCTCGAACGACTCGAAAATGGTGACATCCTCTTGCTTCCTAAAGACGACCCCTGCATTTTGGGCTCGGATAAGTAACGCGAGAACGTCTATACGTCGTGAGCCGCTAGAATGCTGTGGTGACTCGAAAGCCTACCTCCAACACCCATGGAACTAAATTGGGAGATGGTTTGGAACGCATTCATGCTTTCCGACTGGACTACGGTCTGCAGATATTCCAGCACCCGTACAATGCTATGCCACAGGTGGATATCGGTTTGGCCGATGTGGTCACAGTAAAGACGAGCGGCAGCTGCGATTGATCTAGCTAGGGAATAGTCGTTGTGGGCATTGTGGTCGTCGCCGTCAGGGAGCCGGAGAGGACAAAACACATGAGTGATGATGTACTTTGATGTACCAATGTCATCGGGGTCAAGGACAGAGCGAGGCATTCGGGCACAGCCTACATAAGACGCTGGCACTCGGGCTAGTCCTCGTCTTGTCCTCGTCCACCGTCAGAAATCGAGAGATGACCCTTGAACTCGAACCAATATTGGCTGTTGAGCTAGCGACCTGGCGCTGAGGCCCGAGGCAGCTATCCGACCATTCCGACTCCAAGTACCAGCGCAGTCGGAGAAAAAGAAAAAAACACCATATTCAAATCGGATGCCACTATCCTGAATGACATCTCTCTAATCTAGGGTAAGGCCGTCCAGAACTCGTCCAGAAACGCGACGCTCAACCTGATCTCGGCTCAAAGCTCACCAAGGCATACCTTGACGGGGCCAAGCTCATCGTCCAATCAAACGCAGACAGCGAGACCAGCTTACTTGCCGTTCACCCTCCATTTCTCGTCCTTGTTATCTAGTTCATCCGCGACGTGCTGTGAAATCCCGACCACGACATCTGCCTTGCTGGTGCGGAGGCTCAACAAGGGAAAAGCACCCGCCAACGGGCCTGTCAACGAGTCCATTCAGATCATCCCAATGCATACATTGTCCACTCAGCACCTACCAAGTGCCGCAGAAAATGTTGTAGAGGCCGGCCACTTGACATCTCCGGTGAGTCTGGCGTCTCTACTCAGCGCTATCCTGGCACAACGAGATCCATCAATGCGTACTTGCGATAGCTAAAAGATAGCCGGGCATCCATTAGTCCCACTTGAACACATGGTGATTTGCGTCACAGCCACACGCACTTCAGGTCACCCTAGTAGTCGTCGTGTGAGAGCCATACCCAATCCACGGGTAATAGACATGCCTTGAAAACGACGAGATCACTGCCATGTAACCACTCCCAAAGCTGGCCAGCTCTTTCCTTCATGTTCCAGTACGGCCACGGCTCAGTCCAGAACTTGACAAGTGCTTGCCCGTTGACTTTGTGACCGTTCACCTCCTTCAGGTCTGTGCTCAAAGTAAAGATGCCCTGGTCGAGATAGGACCGCCACCGCGTCACCATCTGTTCCAAGTGAGCAGGCAATTCGGTGGCCGGCTCTGGAAAGAATGTAGTGGAGAGAAGGGATACAATGGTGCTCTCAAAATCGGTAGGGGTAACGTCGGAAACGAACCATGGGAAGAGTTTCGGGCTGAGGACAGAGGTCAGTGTTTTCACTGGCACCAAGATTTCCACCCACTGAAACACAACCTTCGAAAAATAAGGGGTATATGTCACCAGAAAGTCCGCAAAAACAAGATCGGTGAACAACTATCAGACATTTTATCGTCAACATACATCTTAGTCACTAGAAAATCTGTGACTTGTACCTCGAAACCCGCTAGTTGCAATGAACAAGTCAGGTGGCGTTCACATTCAGATTTCACATACCGTTGTCCAGAACAATGTCACAGCGCTTCTCTGATCCCAGGGTCTTGATGTATTCCCAAACAACCTCTTGATCATCCTTGAGGATGAACCCTTGCCTTGCTCGCTGAGCATCCCTTCCAACTGTCTGCAGGTTCTCGATATCCGATGGCGTCAGGTGAGTCAAGAGGGAAAGATCCTGTGTCGAACATGAGTAAGAACCTGCTGACGGCCGAAAGCATTCATACAGTAGCATTTCCCCTGCAGCGGTGCGCGTTCAGGCTGAGATACTATATGCACGAATAAGGAGACATATGCTCGCCAGAGACTCATCTGAACCATCTCTCGGAAAAGCACGAGGAGTTTATCTGAATTCGATTTCAACTTTTCCTTCTCCTGTCCCAGTTCGTGCATCGTAGTTGCGATCTCTTCCACAGATGGTGAACGTCGTTGCGCGCCAGTGCAAGAAAACGCATACGGTATATTGCGGCACGACTGTTCTTGAACGTTTCCTCCTTTTGCGCAAGGAAGGGGTCAAACCCGCGCCAGTGAGGCGCCTCACTGAAGTACGACCTGAGCAGACGATATCTGGTCTCTATCTCGTTCAAGCCTGTCAACACGAACAGGAACAATGGAGGACACACAAGTAGCATCTGACGCAAGGCGACGAGACAAAGGTCAGAATGAACCGCGGCAGATCCCAGCGCCCGGCCTGAGCGACGCACTCTGCATAAAGCCACGGCGCGGTGAACCACGTATTCTGGTGGGCGCGCGCCAACTCCGTGAGTTCGGCATTGTACACGTCGACGTCGACGTCACCGTCCTCGGCGACTGGCCTACAGAACAGGCACGGGGCGGAACACGAACGTGAACATGATTTAACAAACACTTTCCATGTTTGAATTCCTCACTCGAGTTCCTGGTCCCTCGCCATGCGGTGCTTTAAGCGGCTGGCTTTCGAGATGATGCTCTTTCCCTCTTCGACCCTGGCGTCGAGTGCCTTTGCGCGCGCGAGCACGTCTTCGTCGGGGGACTGGGAGAGCTGCCGAGATTCCATGGTCAGGTCGTGGATCAGACGATGGACGTGGTCGATGACGCTGGTGATGATAACCGGCCAGCGTCTGACTACGGTTTCATAGCTGTCGAACGCTGAGCGCAAGTGTCCGCGTGCGGCGAGAATGTGCTCACGAAAAGCTTTTGATGTTTGAATGATGAGAGTGAGTATGAGCGATCCACACAGGCTCACCTAGCTTTATCTTGGGGATCGTAAGGAGGATATGGAGGCCTGAACATCCCGGATGATGGTCAAAGATCAAGCAGGATCAGTGCGATCCCCGTATGGCAACAATTATCATCAGTTGCCGACATCCACACGTCCAGGACAATGCGACACAGAACACGGAGCAACATAAATCAACCATAATCATAGAGCATACAGTCATACGAGCATAGTTAAAACATCCTGAAGATGCATGGATGATCAAGTCATGAGCTACTCCTCCTCTGGCAACGCTTGCAGATCCCGCCCCCGGGAATACACGTTCAAAAGCATCCGACCCGTCTGGGACATTGATCGCGCCCGCGAGAGGGTAGGTACAGAGCAAGTGCGTCCCAGCGGTGCTCCCTTGAGTAATCGATCATTCAGAGTCACAGGCGCTTTCTCTTCGAGCTCCATGGAAAGGGGGGGCTGGACAATGTCATGGATGTCGTGTAGAGACCCTCTTGGGGTGGGAGCAGAAGGCAGTGGTAGTGCTGCAACCGTCTCAACAAATTCAGCCAAAAGCTCGTCGGCCGCGCATTGCGTAAAGGACTCAGTGAGCGCGTGGGAGAGTGCTTTCTCTGCTCGGCATTGAAGGCCAAGCACCTCGCCTGTGCGTGATTCAAACGTGAGGAGTCCGATGCATGATGGGGGAACAGACCAGGGACACATACACCAATAATTAGCAGACATGATTGCGCACTCGAGGATGTGGTCGCACAGACGGATAAAGGAGACGCTGGCGTATTCGTGTTCCGTGCGCTGCGCTTCCGTCAACGCGCGGTCGTTGAGTGCGTTTTCAAGCACCCCACACGCAACCTGTGCAGGTGTCATCTCAGTCAGGCTCCCCACGACCTGAGGAGACACGTACTTTGAGAACATCTACAAGCTGCGGTGCTATCAGTGAGTGACACAGCCAGACACATGTGGCACATACCGACTTTTGTTCCGATAAATGCAATTTATCATTAGGTTTGAAGAAACACGCGAGTGAGTCGCAAGCTTCGCGGTGGGTGTTTCCATCCGGTTGCGTATACTGCGCCGCAAAGGCGTTCTTGGCTTCTTCAAACGTTGATGGGACCTGGCTCAAGCTGTAAAAAATGTTTTCCCACTGGAGGGAATCCACAATATCCTGAGAGGAGCATCTAGATAGGGACATGTTGATGGACCGATAGCGTGTGGCGAAGTCGATGTTGATAGACCGTCTACTCAGAGACGCGACGTATATATCCTCTTTGATGGACCATTGTGGATTGCGAAGGTAGTGTGCACACCCACTGGGGAAACGAAGCTTTGACGGAGATGTGACAGGTGGGTCCAAGCGCAGCAAACCTTGCCAGTGCCGCCGCTTTGAACAAACGGGACCATTCCTACCTTTCTTTAGGGGATCAAGCAGTGTAGCGAGCTCCAAACATGGGAGAGCGAGAACAAAAGACGTTGTGGATATTGATTGTGAGGGAGAACAAAGACGGCGGACAGACAAAGCAAGCTGGCCCCACCACCGCTCACTGGCCCTTTGTCAAGTGAGCCTCGTATTGTTTTGGGGTAAACGTTTTCTTCGAGAAGCGTCCAGTCGCGCTGAAGCATGGCGTCACGGATGGCTCACCTGTGAGAACGCGTGCAGCTGGGCGATCTGCTCCTTCAGCGCCGCGTTGACTGCAGGCGGGAGTCAGAGAGAGGGCGAAGCGGCGATGCCAGTGGATGCCCACCTTCCCTGTGTCTCGTGAGCGTCGACTTTCCTTCGAACGCCTGTGGGCGATGTCTGGCTGGATGGACGGCAAGGACAGGACGGGCACCCACCTCGCTGACGAGGAGGAGGGCATAGCTCTCGCCGCACCCACTCGACTGGTCCTCGATCTCGAGATGGGCGACGGGGAACGCGTTGCGGACGGCCTGCTCGAGCTCTGCGACCAGCAGTGGCATGTTCACGTCCTTGGCCAACCTTGTCACCCGCGCCCATGTCTCCGCCGTACTACCCTAACCTCGCCAGCGCCGCGCTGACCTACCCCGCTATCGACAACCACGCCCACCCGCTCCTCATAGAGAAGAACCGGAATGCGTTCCCGTTGCAGGGTGTCGTCTCAGAGGCCGCCGACAACGCCCTCGTGCATCACGCTCACCACACCCTGGCCAGCTACCGCGCGACCGCCCAGCTGGCCAAGCTCTTTGGCCTGAAAGGCGGCGAGCCCACCTGGGACGCTCTCAAGCACAAGCGAGATGACACAGACTATCTCGATCTCTGCCGCATGTGTCTCAAGCCCACCGGCATCCAGTCCATCCTGCTCGACGACGGGCTAGGCGGCGCCGCCGACTTCGCAGAGCCGTACCAGTGGCATGATCAGCTCACGACCAGTCCTTGCAAGAGAATCGTGCGGGCCGAGACCGAGGCAGAGGTATTGCTGCACTCTCGTGATCCCCTATCGTTTGACCCCTCTGTCAGAACATCCTCCAAGAGTTGCTGGGTGGCGATCCGTCCCGCCTGTCGATGTCCATCGTTGCCGTCGTCGGTGTCCTGGAAGAACTGCTGGACAGGTTCAGAGCCGCCATTCGTACCAGCGCCCGGGACGAGCGCGTCGCTGGCTTCAAGTCCGTGGTCTGCTACAGGTACGGCCCTCTCGGCATGATGCCCGCGTCGCAGACATGGATACCGTTGCAGAACGGGGCTCGATATAGCGTCGTCGACTACCGACGAGCAACTGACAAACGCCGTCTCGAGCCTGGTGTCACAATACAGGTCGACACACAGTCTCCGCCTGCAGCAAAAGGCACTTAATGACCATCTCGTCCGAATCGCGCTGCAGATTGCGGGCCAGCATCACAAGCCGGGTAGGTTTCACGGAGCAATCATGTCCGCTTCAACGGTCCTGACTGTAATACCAAAGTGCAGTTTCACACTGGTGAGTCGTACCCGCTGTAGCACCAGGACGGGATCAAACGGCTGGCAGGTCTCGGGGATAACGATATTCTGTTGATCAAGTCCTCGCCGGCGCATATGCAGCCGATCATCGAGGCTTACCCTGACACGCCCATCGTCCTTCTCCACTCGGGCTACCCGTACACGCGCGAGGCAGGGTATCTGGCATCGGTGTACGACAACGTCTATCTGGACTTTGGGGAGGTGTTTCCGCTATTATCGGGCGGCGGTCAGCGCGCAGTCATCCGACAAGTGCTCGAGCTTGCGCCGACGGACAAGATCCTGTGGTCTAGTACGATAAGAGCCATGTGCCTGACCCTACAGACGATTGCTCATCCGCGAATCCATTGCAGCTGACGGACACTGGTGGCCAGAGTCTTACTATTTGGCAAGCATTCAGGGGCGGCAGGCGCTCTGCGAGGCTCGTGTTTGTCACCAAAGCCAATCCTGTTGACCGAACGCGTCGCACAGGTTCTTTCGGATGTCGTGCACCGAGCGGAGCTCACGGAGGAGCAAGCGATCGGAATCGTTCAGAACGCTCTCTTCCACAATGCCAACAGACTATACAACTTGGGTCTCGAGCCGAACAATGACATCTTGTGAGCGATGTCGATGGACAGCCGTTCGAGGTGCAGCATGGTGGTAACTTTATTCCTATTCTTATGTAACGTTCCAACGACGGACCTTGGTGTAACGCATAGTCAATCCTCATCGAATACGAGATCGATGCCCTGTTCTCTTGCCGTTTCGATCGCTGCCCTTTGTTTCTCGTCGGTGAACGCTAGGATCGATTCGAGAATGTCTCGTTGTCCTGTGAGAAATGACGAGATGCGCGTGACTGGGGGGGCCAGGAACGCCTACCTGCGATGTAATGCTCCAACATGACCCCCACGGTCGGTCGCATCTGGCTGCACGCTCGAACGTCCGCTACGGTCTTCATGCCGTCCAACTTTGCCTGAACCATGTCCGACAAGACGGCGGCTGTCTCGAGATCGTCTTCAAACGCACACTCGCTCTGTCCGGCGTCGGTAACCCTGTCTCGAACGTCGGACCAGAGACCGTCGACGTTGCGTGCGTCTCGGCCGACGATCCACCTCTGCGACGTGGCCTCGCCACCGCCGATCTGAAGCGCCATCGTGTCGTCGGGGTTGTCCGGGATCGAGAACCCGTAGGCGAGCACGAGCTCGTCGTTGGGTTTCGGGCCGTAATTGTTGAACACCTCGACGAGCGCGTCGTGGTCCGACGATTCGGACGGCTGGGGGTCGGGGTGCACGACGATCGACATCGTGCTCGAGGCGGGCGTGTCCTGACAGGAGACGACCCAGGAGACGGGCTGTCCGCGCTTGTGATTCAGGAGATCGACGCCGGGAATGAGCACGGGAGAGGTCGACGGAGAGGAGACGAGGGTGGGGTCGGGGGAGAGAATGGACGACGGGAACGCGCGGGACGAGAGATGGGTCGAGGCGGCCCTGTAGAGCTCCCTGTATGCGCGTGAACGGGGGCTCGTCTCGAGGACGGTGGACGCACCAGGTGAACCCATCGCCCCATGCGGGGTCGACGGCCTGCACGAGGGCGCGGCACTGGGCCCAGTCCGCCCGCCAATCGCGCTCGCGATCCAATGCCGCGCGATACAGGTTGGTGCCCCGGAGGAGCTCGCGCTCGGCGGTCGTGAAATAGAGGGGCGTCAGCAGGTCGGCGGCGGGGGGCAGACACTGGACGTAGGGAAGATGGCACAAGGGCTCGGGGAGGGCCGGGCAGAGGTGGTGAAAGCAGAGGTAGGCCGCGATGAGCTGCCGCTCGGACCAGGCGTCGAGCGGGGCATGCGCGGTGGGCCCGAGGAGGGACCTGAGCGCCCGGGCGGACGACTGGCCGGTGACGACGAGCGAGAGCGGGCAGGTGGCGACGGCGAGGTCGCGGTCGAGCCGGGGCGCGCGCACGGAGACGCCGAACGGACCTGGCGGGCGGGTGAGCGGGGACGGGGACGGGCGGGGGCCGAGCGGGATCACCGTGGGCGAGGACGGCACGGGCGTCGAAGGACCCGCCGTGCGCAGCCAGCCAGCACCGAAGACGGTCCATCGCGGTTTCCCACAGCGACTCGCGAATGGCCTCCCCGTCGACCGAGCAACACTTTCACCAGAACCTCGCCCAGTTCCGCTGGGCTCGCGGCACCACGGACGACTCGCAGCAGCCCGCGCCGTCCTCGAACCCGTTCGCCCGCTTCTACAACGCCGTCGCGGGCGACTATGTCCCCCTCCGCTCCAGCGAGCGCTCCAACGAGGACGAAGCCTGGTTCGCCCTGTCGCGGTGGGAGCGGTGCGTCCCAGTCCCGTCGTGCCGCCCTCGCTGAGCCCGCGCAGACTGCTCGGTTTCGGGGCATGCCTCATCGGCGCCTGCGTCTGCTTCTTCTTTGCGTTTCTCGGCCTCCCATGGCTCCCTCTCCGCCCAGCCAAGTTCGCGCTCGCATTCAGGTGCGTCTGCCCCCCGTTCGCCCGCCGTGCTCATGCACACGCCCACCCAGCATGGGCAGCCTTCTCGTCATGGTCGGGCAAGTCCTCCCTCCCTCTTCCGTCTCCCCCATACCAACCCGCACACAGCTTCTCAGTCCTCATCGGACCGATCAACCACGTCAAGCACCTGGTGTCCAGAGAACGCCTGCCGTTCTCGGCCATCTACTTTTCCAGCCTCGGTCTCACCCTCTACTTTGCGCTCGGCGTAAACCCATTTCTCCACAGCGCTCACGAAACGTCGCATCTCACGTCGTCTTTCTCTAGGCACATTCGCAGCTCGGCTCGCTGTTGGCCGGCATCGTCCAGGTCGGTCATGCCACCCATCGATCCACCCCCGCTCATCTGCCTCTGCCCAGGTCGTCGCCCTCGTGGCCTACGTGCTCGCGTACTTTCCCGGTGGCACACAGACACTCCGTGTCGGCGGCCAGATTGCCCTTCGCGGTGCAGGCAGCCTTCTCCCCTTTTAATCTCGCCCGTCGAGTCCACGCCATCTTTTAACACCAACGCCTTGTTCTTATTTATCATCCTTGACTTGCAATATATTCCCTTGCCCTGCGACGTCTGACACACGACCTCACACATGTCCAAAGCAGAAGTCCGTGCTTCTCTATTTTGGGCGGAATACAAGCTCGAAACAGCCTACTCCAACAAGTCGTGCAGCCCAACCGTGTCTCGCAACCTCCGCGACATGATATCAATGTACCCTTGGTACGACTGCCAATCCCGTCCAATCGTCTCCACACTCTGCGTCAGGGCGTCCGTCAGATGCCACACACACCACGAAACCCCCACTCACAAGATCGAGACCCGATATTCGGGTCAGCGCACCCACCAGCCTCTTGCCCGCTTCGTCTTTGAACGCGTTCACGTCCAGCGTAGGCAGCAACCGCATCGACGCCCTCAAGTTCGCAGGTGGCGGTGCAGCCGGATGCGACGGATCCGCCTCGGCATAACTCACCACATGCCTCCAGAGCAACAGCAGCAGCATCTCCGTCGTACCTGTTCAGAAGCGAAAAAAATCAGGTCGCTCACAAGGACCATCTGAGAGACGCCGTACAGAGTACCGTCTTGACATCATCTTGAAGCTCGTTCTTGAGTCGTTGATACACCTGATGAATCAGCGAACGCTTTTGCGCCATCTCGAGATCCTGCAGGAACGCAGGGTCCGAAATGCTGACAATCTGGGGTGGGAACGAAATTCAGGCTGTGAGAGGCCAATCCAACCATCGCTTACTTCTTGGATATTCTCCACGCGAATGTGATCCCGCGAGGAGAGCTCCGCCGACAAATCACCAATCTGTTTCAACGTGGCAGCGAGATCGTCACACAAACTGTTGAGAGCCTCTATAGCATCTCCGACGGTCGGAATCGTGGCTGTCAAGACGTGTGGTCAGAGACGACCCCCGGCTCTCAGAAATACACTCACCAATCACGCGAGTCGGCCGTTCGTCGTGTCGAGGCACCGACAACACGGGAGAGAGCACCAACGTGATCTCCGGTTCCGTAAAGTCGTTTGCAGCACCCAGATACTCGATGACCGCTTTCCGGAGCAAGAGTTCCTGTCGCCGAACTTGAACGTCAAACTTGGTTTCCGACTGATGGCCGGGTGCAAACACGCTCGCGAGCGCGATCTCGCTATCCGTCTGGGGCCGAACAATCTGGCACCATCGACCATTTCCGAGGCATCTCGCGGCGAGTCCGAGGATGGCACCGTGCACACCACCAAAACCAGTGTTCATCGTCAGCTGTGTTGAAAACAAGAATTCGGTTCAGTTTGCTGAGGAGCGATGAGGATGGGACTTGCCAGCTCTGATTTTGGAACCAGGGGAAGAAGACTCCCACTGAGCGAGACGAGCAAGTGTACTTCCTCGATAAATGACAGCGCCACCTCTTCGCTGTCGTTTTTCAGCATGATCACGACCGTGTCCCTGTGACTCGATAGAAACTCAAGTGCCTTGTGGAAACATGAGAGAAATTAAGCACGCGCGATTCATCAGGCTATTGGTTGACATACTTGATTGTGAACAGTCGTGTGCTTTGCACCGAGCGAAGCGAGCATGGCAACGACGAGCTGTAGTGCTGGCATAAAGAGCTGATGATACCGTTGGATCGCCGAAGGCAAGAACGAATCTTGGTCTGCAACCGCGTCAACCAGACGGCACATGGTGACGACGACACGGTCACGTACCCACGAAAGACTGATCCTCTTCTGGCCTCGCATCCAAATACTCGCACTGAGACAGGATAGGAAGGATCTGCGCTTCTAGCAGCCTTTCTGCCCCCGATCTCGTCTGTGCCATCCGAATAAACAACGACATCTTGGCTTCGTACACGTACAGTGGATTCAGGTCATCTACGATAGCCGCAACTTAAACAAAAAGACACGAACGGGTAAGGGGACACACCTGGATCAGGCTTCAACACGTATTGCAAATGTAGCTCCGCCTCCTTCAGCCCCTTCACAAAGTTGGACAACACGCCATACTTCACCAAAGTTGACGACAGCATGCGTGACCTATCCGCCCGACATAGGTGTGCGAGAGAATCAAGGAGTGTAAACGCCACCGTCTTCCATACCTCCGTCCCGTCGATCGCGTCGTGGGAGATCGTACCGACTAATCGTTCCATCACACCCTTCATCACAGAAAGCGTGCCAGTCTCCAGCGCGGACGTGCGCTGAGTAGGATGACCACCCGCTGCCGCTGTTGACCGCGCGGACCCTCCTTGACTCTCGGCGACGGACAGATCGTCCCTTGAACTAAAAGTAGACGCCGTGAGGGCCAAGGACCGCTTTCCAAACGTATCAACGGCAGCTTCCGCGTCCTGACACCTGTCATCGGTAGAGACGAGGTGCAAATAGTTAATCAAGCTTGCATACAAGTTTCCACGGACCAACTCGGAGCGGTTGTTGTCTAGAATACACTCGAGCAAACTCCGGAGCAGCGCATAAAGTCGCTCAGTGGGCAGCGAACCCGCCTCGATATCACCTCCAGCGGACTGGAGCGTGATCTGATGATGTCTGTCCTCGCGCAACTTTGTGATGGTGGACAGGATGGCCTCAGAGAGCAAGATCGCCGTCGTTTCTTGAACGTCTGAGCGTACGATTCCTGGAAGAATGTGCAGCAGGTCAAAGAGCATGTTTTCTCGTCGATCATGTGGAAGCCGATTGAAGCATTTTGTAAGCGTCATATCGAGTAGTCGTCGCCACGCTTCGTAGCCTGTAGAGACCGCATATGATACCTCCCTTCTGTGGTTCTCGATCGCACAGCTTTCCAAGATATATGCTGTTTCTGCGTTAAGTTTCTCCGCTTGTGCTGTCGTTGTGATACGTCCTTGAGAGTGCAGCATCCGACACGCAGACGTAAGGAGCGATAGTAGCGCGGATTGGTCGACCACCTCACATCCTGTCGCGTCGACGCGGATACATGCGAGCAACTTGAGCGACCCCAGATATTCCAAGTCGACAGGAGTGGTGGTGAGCGAGTCCGACCAGTCGAAACCCAATGACTGGACAAACTCGATGATGCGCAGATGAGACTGCCCCATCTCTCTAAACGGCTGCAACGGTATCCCTAGTTCGTCCACCCAGTCAGCCTCTCCCACGTCCTGTGCGTTTTCTGTCCCGAATAGGATCTGCAAGATCTCGAGCACAGCTTTATGATGTCCCTTGTTCGTCAATACGTGCAAATCCAACGCCGCAAGATCCAATATCCGGGAGCGCAGGTCCGTGAACGAGCGCAGTGTCGACACGCTCGTCAATACTCGCGATCCATCGTGGTACATGACCTCGATGAATGGCTCCTGGGGCGCCTCCGGGACTTTTGACGGGATCGCTGCTAGATGACGCACGAAAAAGTCTTCTCTTGTGCGTAAATACCGCATCATTGCGTCCGACGTACGAGGATGCACACAGAGCTGGTGGATAATGCGATAACACCGCTCGCTCAGTGCTGGGAGGATATTGAAAAGTGGTTCCGCGTGTATTGCCCCTTTCCGCTGTCGTTCTCTATCCTTGCCTCTAGCTTTCACCCGCGGCACACCCACATTGACGATGTCGAGGATAACATGCGCACACGTCCGGCGCGCACCAATTGCGTGTGGGTCTTGAATCTGATGCTCACCCCCTGCGCCCCCGAACAGCAAGAAATGACTGATATTGGGGTAGCCTGCTCCGGGTTCCGTATTGCGGATGAGGAGATCGAGTATTGCAGCCCTGATGGCTTGATCAAGCGGTTCTTGTGTTTCTCTGTCTGCAGCACCGGCGCCCGTAGTTTGCTCTGCAGTTGTTTCCGCCGTATCCACATCATCCAGAGCCTCGACGTCTAGTAACTGCCGGAACCCACTGAGAATACGTTCGGAATCGGGACTGCGTTCGATGAGTGTAAGAAGGCTATTAACGGACGTAGAGGAAGAAAGCTGAGAGATGATCTTGACAGCGAGCAGGACAAGCTCTGGGTATGCTGGGTACACGACATACGCCGCTATTGCTGGGATATACTTGGTTCCATACGTCAGCGCCTGGTCGAACCGCGTATAGAATGACCTGGAATGAATGCTCCCTACAAATGGTGTGCTGTCAAATTCAGAGAGAATAGGAACGAGGACATCAAGAAAGATGTCCTGAATAACAAGGACCCGGTGGATGATGCGGAGGACACGAATGATCGTGAGCAAAAAGTAAGGTTCCTCGGAGGGGAGTTCGCGCTCAAAGCCTTCGATGCCGTCGACAATGTAGGAAAGGATGGTGGATTGGAGGGAAGAAGCCGTAAGGAGGCGAGTGAGCACTTCGAAACCTGGGTGGATAAGCAAGGGAATGACCGTCTCTCGTTTTAGTGACCCATCTTCAGTTCTCCTGACCAGGTTTTCTATCTCCCAGCCTGCGAGGGCGCGTTCAATGAACTTGAGGGACAGGTCGTTCATTCTCCATCTTTCCGAATGTCGTGCATATTCTCGACGAGGCAATCCAGCGAACACATTGTCCACCACAAAACTGATGTAGGGACCAATCCCCGGCAGGCGGTATGGCTGACCTAACGACTCGGGGATCGTATTGAGCGGTTCCGCATCAGCCAATAGACTCCTCGGGGAAAGCCTCTTAGGCGTATGTAGCAACGTGGCCAGCAGGCTCAGGAACGGGATAGTGGCAGGATATAGCTTGTATACCGCCTCCACCTCATCCAGCTCCACTTCCACCCCCTTTACGGGCGGTAAGACGGCGCCCGCTCCAATCGCGCGGCTAGACACGGACGCACGCACGTTGATCACCTCGACTCTCTCCATCAGTGTCCATATGGTCTTGCAAACGTCCACGCCCACCACACCCGCGCCAGGCTCGCAAAATGCAGCCAAAGCATCGAAGATGGCCCCTTTGAGTTCAAGCGGAATACCAAGCGGAACAAGGGACACAAGAGTTGGGATGGCGCGGAATTGTGTATTTGAAGAAATGGCAAGACGCACTGCCACGGAGCTCATCGCCACGGTAGAAAGAAGGCGGAGGAAGGACTGTGCAAGAAGTACGTCCTTGGGTCCAATGGGGATATGCTGAGGAGGTTGGTGGGCAGGCGGAGGGGGAGGTTGTGATACAGCAAGAGAACCAAACCCACCAAACGAGGCGGCGAGAGATTGCTGAGGAGGCTGGTTCGTGCGAGGACTCGGGGCGGGGGAAGCCCACGATTCAAGAAGCGCAAAGATTGTAGACCATGATATTGAGGAACCGGTGTTGTACGAACTGGTGGCAGTTGGTAGACTGCTACCTGGTATTACTTCTCCGCCACCTCGAGCGAGGAAGTTGTAAGCGAGTTCACTGCATTGCTGACCCTTCGCGAGGCCGGAAAGCATATCGTACAATGCCATTGTCATATTCACGTCACGGACCTGAGTGGACCACACGGCCCATTGCAAGAACGATGGTAGCTTGCCTGCGGTCATTTCGGCGATCTCCAAGTATGACAGACCGTTTGCCTCGCCCAGTGGTGTCGCTCCCCAGAATTGCAATGCTCGCTCGGGTGGGAGAGACGCATAGAGGATACCGATCAGCGAGTACAACATGGCGATATCATTTCGCGGTGCAGGCTGACCCTCATTTTCACCGGCGACGGGGGCGGTAGACCTAAACATTCTCGACCGGTCCGTCCGAACGCTCGCAAGTACGTCTTCCTGTCTTTGCTTGATCTTTCGCAGCTCAGAGCTAGCATACGTGAGCAGAGATCTAATGAGCACATCGCACGCGTTGAGTATCGAAAGCCTGAATTCGTCGGCGAGCGGCTCCCTTTGTTGTTGCTCCTGTTGTTCGGGGACAAGATGGACAAACTGCGCGAACGAGCTCAAAGGTGAGCTGTGTGTGCGTTTCTGAAATTGGATGAGGGTAGCGGCGAGGAACGTGAACGCATCACCCTGAACGGCACTCCATATCTGAGATTCGAGCTCCTCAGTCTTGAAACCATCTTGGTTCTCTAGGGAGGGATCACGATGGCGAGTTTCTGCCATGAAGAGGGTCCACTTTAGTAGTATGATCGCCTTCAAGCCAGGTTCTTTCCAGTTTACGGTGGGACCAAGTTGTAGCTTCATATATGCGACGGTGGCCTTGTCCACGGCGAGATTCTTGCGGGCCTTGCCGACGAACGAGTGAGGGTCTGCGGGATCGAATGCAGAAAGGGTGGCTGCGAGAACATAAAACACCATGGAGTCGTTTGGATTTACTGCAAGCCAATCTATCGACCTTTGCACCTCGTTTAGGGACAAGTAGCCCAGACGAGCAATTTGGTAGTAGACAATGGAGAGATAGCGTTGCTCATACTTGAGTGAATCGTAGCGTGCGTTCAGAACGTCGTAGCCCAGAGAGGGCTGTGAGCCTTGCACGAGGTGAGTAGGAAGGCAAGGTCTATGAGGGTTGACGCACCTGGACCGGAAGGGGGGACAGTGTTACTCTGGGCATTTTGTCGCGCTGTTTGTGCTTGAGCGACCGCTGCACCCAACGACTCGATCTCCCTGACGACACGAGATGCCAGAGAGGTGTCGGCGCCGGTCGATCTTGTCGGAGGAACAAGCTCCTGCCTCACAAAGGCCTCGAGACGGAGATAGAGCCTTGGGGGTTCGGGTAGGTGTGCTAGCTCAGCAGCTTCGAACAAGTAACGCAGGCAGTCGATGAGATGGCGGCGTCGCTGATGGAACTCGACGATGGTCGCCTCAATCGAGTTCACCGGATCGGTATTTGGGCTGTCCGACATGACACCATGGAGAATACTAGCCATGTACTTTTCGGAGCATTTGAGCTGCTGTGCGAGGAAAATGGCCTGTTGGGCAAAGTCGGCGTTGACCGCAAGAGACCGGCCGTGTATCGTAGTCCTTCCTGCACAACAATGAGCGACGGGCGCAGTGGTGTGGGACGGAAGAACACGTACCAGACTGGAGTTCGCGCTGTTCCTGGGGAGACGGTTGGCCGACGTCCAAAAGGTCGCGGAGACGAGACTTGTGAAGGATGAGGTCGTCAAAGAGGTCCTGCTCGCCGTGGCCTCGGGCGGCGAGCGTCGTGGCGAGGAGGGACCTGAGCGTCGCGATTGACTCCATCGCGGTGAAGGCGTTCAACGGAGACCAGCACTTTGGCAGTGCCACCCACGCGTTCCGTCTGCGTGGGGATAGATTTCCTAAACCGGGCCACTATCACCACCACATTCTTCTTCGGGCCCAGCGTACGGAGTCGCGTTCTTGTCTCCCAGTCGTCGCCGTCGCCCCCGCCCGTCGCAAGACACGATGGCCGAGACCGATATTTTGTACAGACAGTATATAGGCGAATCAGATTTACCCCACATCATGTCCCTGGTGCAGAGTGAACTCAGTGAACCCTATGTCATCTACACCTATCGCTACTTTCTACACCAGTGGTGCGTCCCGCCTCCATTTCCTTTCCCCGCGCTGACTCGCCCCGCTTTCAGGCCCCAGCTTGCGTTTCTCGTGCGTCCCCTCCGTCCCTTTTACTTCTGCTCACACGACCCGTCCTTGCAGGCCATACCGGCGGGCTCTTCGGTCCCGATAGGCGTGATTGTGTGCAAGCAGAGCACGCACAGGCACGTCGCCAACAGAGGCTATATCGCCATGCTTAGCGTCAACAAGAATTGGCGTAAACGCGGCGTCGGTGAGCACATTTCCCTCCCACTTTCCCCCAGCGATATGACTCACCCCCAGCTTTGGCTGCCTTGCCCCCAACCCTCGCTTGTGTCCTCACTGGCCCCGCCTCACGCGATACCATCTTCCAGCGAGCACGCTCGTCCGCCGCTCAATCGACGTCATGAAACGAAACGGCGTTACCGAGGTACGTCACCACGCTTGGCGTGTCGTGCCCGCCACGCTCATCTTCCACCAGGTCGTCCTTGAGACCGAGTTTGACAACATTCCTGCCCTCTCCCTCTACGAGTCGCTTGGGTTCATCCGCGAGAAGCGTCTCTATCGATTCTACCTCAATGGAAAGGACGCCTTTCGCCTCGTCCTTGCTGTCCCCCCCGATCCAGACCAGTCTTCGCCCTACTCGAGCTATCTACCCGTACGAGGTCCACTTCCGGCGTATCCGATCGACGATGACGACGATGATTAAGGTCCTCTTCCCCCATCCTGCACCATAATACCCACACATCCTTTGTTCACGTTTCGGCATGCATCACACTCAGTACACATCACCGCCTCCCCTTTATGATTTCGAGCATGATACAAAGTGCTTCCTAATCCCTCCCTTCTATCTATACCTGCTCGACTAGTCGTCCCCCTGACCTGTCCGCAGCGTCTTTCGTAGTCTTGGTTCCCTTTGCTTCTTCCTGGGCTAAACCACTCCCTGTACACTACACAATTGTAGACATACTTTCCTTGGTATACTCTCCAATGCGAATGCATTCCCTCGGGTACTTAATTATTGCGCACGGTCTGATCGCACGCCAACCGACTCTAAACCCAATCACTCACCAGGGATGATCAGATAGGCTCATTCTAATTAATCATACCAGGTACAGTTTTCAGTATGTGTAATCTCGCCTTGACGAGCGAACGCGTAGAGCAAAGACAAATAATAACAGTGAAAGGCTTAATCAATCACCCGTCACAGCTCATCGTGTTCGTGCGTAGGCTCGTCATCATCCGCAGACCCATCAGGCCCGGAGGCATAAAGTTTGCTCGTGATGGGGCCAACAACACTTTGAATCTCCGCCAGCTTCTCTTCCAACTCGTCCGTCGTTGCCGACTGCCCATTCTCGTCAATCCAATCCGTCACCTCCTTGATGGCAGAGAGAAGCGTCTTCTTGTCGTCGTCGTCAAGCTTACCACCAAGACCGGTTTGATCGGCAAGTTGCGACTTGAGGCCAAACACAAACGAAGAGAGCGAGTTGAGGGATTCGATACGCTTGCGATTTGCTTCATCCTCTGATGCGAATTCCTCGGCCTCACGGACCATGCGTTCAATATCTTCCTTGGAAAGGCGCCCCTTCTCGTTCGTTATAGTAATGGACTCGGACTTGCCACTAATCCAAGGTGAGCCATTATCCCGTAAATGTATTCCAGCCAACACTCACGTTCCCTTGTCGGAAGCGCCCACTTTCATTATACCATTGGCATCAATCTCAAAGCTAACCTCGATTTGAGGAACACCGCGAGGCGCAGGGGGAATACTGGAGAGCTCAAACTTGCCGAGAAGGTTGTTGTCCTTGGTCAACGCGCGCTCGCCTTCATACACTTGGATAAGGACAGTGGGCTGGTTGTCAGCAGCAGTAGAGAAGCTATAACGATCGTCAACGAAACGACCACATCATCGAAGACTGAAATGTACATTTGCGACTTGCGAGTAGGGATGACCGTGTTGCGAGGGATTAACTTCGTGAAAACCCCACCCGTCGTCTCGATACCAAGAGTGAGGGGGCAGACATCAACGAGGACAACATCTTCGGTACCCTGTTCACCGGATAGGATACCGCCTTGGACGGCGGCACCGTAGGCAACAGCCTCATCGGGGTTGATACCCTTCGATGGTTCTTTGCCATTGAAGTATTCCTTCAAGAGCTGCTGGACCTTGGGGATACGAGTGGAGCCACCAACAAGGACAACCTTTCTCGAGGATTAGTCACCATCAGAGGTAAGTAATCGAATCACATACCTCATCGATATCCTCTTTCTTGACATTGGCATCCTTGATGACCTGCTCTACAGGTTTCATCGTCTTCCGGAAAAGATCCATGTTGAGCTCTTCAAACTTGGCCCTGGTGAGGGTCTCCGAAAAGTCATTACCGTCCTCAAACGACTCGATTTCGATCCGGGTCGATTGCTGGCTGGATAGGGTACGCTTCGCCTTCTCGACTTCACGCTTTAGTTTGCCCATGGCACGCAAGTTATCGGTGACATCAGTGCCAGTCTTCTTCTTGTACAACTTGACGAAATAATCAATGACACGGTTATCGAAGTCTTCACCTCCGAGGTGGGTGTCGCCGGCGGTTGCCAGGACCTCAAAAACGCCATCGTCGATAGACAAGAGCGAAACGTCAAAAGTGCCACCACCGAGATCGTAGACGATGATCTGCGATTCACCACCCTTTTTGTTGAGGCCATAGGCGATGGCAGCGGCGGTAGGCTCATTGATGATTCGAAGAACCTGAAGACCGGCGATGGTACCCGCATCCTTGGTTGCCTGACGCTGAGCGTCGTTGAAGTCTAATGAATACAATAAGTTTGAACCTTTAAACAATCTGTACGCAGCTCACAAGCGGGAACAGTGACGACTGCGTGGGTGACCTTCTCCCCAAGGTATGCCTCGGCGGTCTCCTTCATCTTTGTAAGAACCATGGCACTGATTTCCTCCGGCGTCTACAAGCAATGTGAGACGTGCAGAAGAGCTCGTGTAACCTGAAGCAACTGACGAATTCACGTGTTTCGCTCTTGTAGTTAATCTGGATGGCTGGCTTTCCACCCTTGTCGACGACGTCAAAGGGCCAATGTTTGATGTCACGCTTCAATTCGTTGTCGTCCATTTTGCGACCAATGAGACGCTTAGCGTCGAACACGGTATTCTTGGGGTTGGAGTGGAAAGCATTCTTGGCCGAGTCCCCAACACTAGAAACTGTCAGCAACGATAGCGACGTAGTATGAAGACATACAGTCGCTCATCCTCTGTGAAGCCAACCCAGGAGGGCGTTATCCGGTGACCCTGGTCATTGGCAATGATTTCCACACGACCACCTCGCTGAACACTGCAAGGCATGTGAGTGAGGGTGCGCAGAAGGAGCAAGCCAACTCACCCAACACACGAATAGCTGTACCCATGCACGATGAGCGATGGAAATGTACAGGGACAATGAAAACTCACGTGGTTCCCAAGTCTACAAAGGGAGGGCAGTGAGTATGGATGGCAAGGATGTAGGGGAGCAAATGGGCATACCAATACCGATGACAGTCCCATACTCGCTCCTCTTGCTCGAATCCTGGGCGGAGACGGGTGGGCAGAGACAAACGAATGCGATGAAAGCGAGGAAAACAAGAGAGAGAGAGGACGCTATGCGGCGGGATTTTACGCGCGAGGGGCGACGCTGAGGACTGGCCATCGCAGCGGACGAGGGGGAGAGAGATGGAGAGAGTGCAGAGAAAGCCGCGCTTTATATTTCCCGATGGGGCCACGTACAAGAAAATGGTTGGACACGTCGACACTTTGATCTCGTGCACTTGCGCACGGTCACGTGACTGGTGGCACACCCCTCCCCGGGTGTCCCGATTGGCGCGTGTCAGGCGGTCGAGTGACAGGCCAACTGAGCCAGTGCTGGTCGTGTGTCGCGTGGTCCGTGCAGCGCACCCTCTCAGCATCCCAAACCGCCCCAAGAAGGGTCCTCGCGCGCATACACGCGTTCCAAACAGCGAATCGCCTGCTGTGCTGGGCACTGCCGCACCGGCCCATTGACACCCAGCAGCCGGACACCATCGCATCGGCGGTCGCTGCGGGCATTTGCTTATCATCCCGGTGACTTATCCGCTATCTTGTTCCCACCCCCAGCATAAAAGCTATGTTCTGCCTTTGATACCACCTTGTACCCGAACACCTCTGTGAGCATGACCAGCAAGGAGGGGGTCGCAAACGCCGACGAGCAACTCCTCGCCGAGCTCGGCTATAAACAAGAGTTCAAAAGGGCCTTCACACCCCTAGAGGTCGTCGCGGTCCCCTTCTCACTTCCACTACTGACTATCTTGTATCCATAGGTCTTTGGGATCGCGTTCAGCATCATTGGCTTGTTTCCGTCGATTGCGTGAGCATCCCTTGTTCATTTGCACCCACTCGCTCATCTCGTTTTCATAGTTCCGTCCTCCTTTACTCACTTCCCAATGGTGGTCCCTCCGCAATGGTCTGGGGGGTGTGTCCAGTTTTCCATACTTGCCCGTCTCAACTTGCAACTTGCTGCTCCATCGTCTTAACCCCCCCCCGGCGACGTGATCAACTCATCTTATGTTCTTTGTCTCCTGCCTTTTCCTTCCGCTCAACTCACACATATTCTGATCTGTCCACTGCCCCTCTAGTGGGCGATTGCAAGCATGTTCATCCTTTGCATCGGCATGTCCATGGCAGAACTTAGTTCTGCAGCACCTACTTCTGGTGGCGTAAGTCTCTCCGTGACGTTTCCCAACGTTGATGACCTATGAGCGGCATAGCTCTACTTTTGGACTCATTCTTTGTCATCTCCTCGATACCGGAATGTTCTTGCTTGGATAGTCGGTTGTACGTTCGAGTTGCGGGCTTGTTTCCGGCCAATTCACCATTCCACTAGATGCTAATACAATAGGCTCTATTTCTTCTGTTGGTGGGTAATCCTCCGTATTTCAAATGCTGCAGTCTCCCATGTTTCTCCTCCCTCACAGCTTCTATTGAGTGGGGGTGCGCCGTTCAAATTGCCGCAGGGATCAATATCAGCAATCAAGACTTTGTCGCAACCCAAGCACAGACCTTGTATGCTCCCTTGGTTCTTGTCCCCATCTGCCTTTGCTAACCCACGTCCATATAGCGGGATCTATCTGGCGGTGCTCTTCTCCCATGCTATCATCTGCTCGCTTGGGACTGCCATTCTTGCGCGGCTACAAAACCTCTATATTGCCCTTAACTTCTGGTGAGTGTCTCCCTTTAGCTGTCAGGTCATTCTAGTGCCATGTGTCCTCCGATACCTACTTGGATGATGTGTAATGCGCTTGAATCATTCCGAGCCTAATACTGACATGCTATCAGCCTTTGTTTCGCAGTAATCATCGGCCTCCCGGCTGCTACTCCAAAGGAATACATGAACAGTGCTAGCTTTGCTTTTGGAAACTTTTCCAACGGTCTGTCCTTTGTCATTTCATGCTGTCAAGCTAATTTCTGTCGCTTAGCGTATGGCTGGCCCGATGGTTATGCCTTCATCCTCTCCTTCCTCGCCCCTCTGTGGACGATATGTATGTTCACAATCACCTTTCGGTCCCCCTTCTCCACTAGGTGGAATGTACTAACTGGGGTCGCCGAATCATCCAGGCTCATTTGACTCGAGCGTGCATATCAGCGAGGAAGCCTCAAACGCAGCCACCGCTGTGCCGTGGGCAATCGTGGGTGAATCGCATCTTCCGTTACTCGAACTTATTTGTGTAGGTTGGTGCAATTGCAATTGCAGGTGTACTTGGCTGGGGTGCGCTCTTCGATTACTGGTGCTTCATCCGTGTTGACTGCGAAACGTGTCGGAATCGCACACTTAGCCATCAACGTCTCACTCGTATTCTGCATGGGAACGGACCTTACAAGTCTCATAAACAGCCCTCAGCCCATGGCCCAAATATTCTTGAACAGTTTTGGGCCAAAGGGTACCCTGGCTGTATGGTCATTCGTTATCCTTGGACAGTGAGTGCCCTTCCAGTCTGTTCCGTTCCTTCTGCTCATTGTTGTAGATACATGATGGGGTCTAGTATGGTGATTCTTGTTCGTGCACCTAGACACATACACTGTGCGTTGATACATTGTCCAGGTCCTGGCTGCTTCGCGCCAATCATTCGCGTTCGCTCGCGATGGCGCTCTCCCTCTTTCGGGAATCCTGTACCGCATGAATGGCTTCACTGGCACACCGGTGAATACCGTTTGGTTTGTTGCCGCAATTTCCGCCCTCCTCGGCCTTCTCTCCCTCGCTGGCACTCAGGCCACCAACGCCGTCTTTGCGCTCTCCGTTACCGGCCTCTACGTCGCATATGCGATCCCGATCGCAGCGCGGTTCATCTTCAACAACGACTTCAAGCCTGGCCCGTTTAGTCTTGGAAGATTCGTCAGTCCCTCTCCCTTTCACTTGGAGATGTACATGGGCTCGGTGTTGAGCGCTGACCCTCGTGCTGCATAGAGTCTCCCTGTCGCCATTGTCGCCGTCTCCTTCATGGCGTTCATGGTTGTCGTGTTCTTCTTCCCAACCATGCCACAGACGAGCACGTCGAGCATGAACTACACTGTCGTCGTGCTCGGTGGTGTCCTCTTGCTCTCGCTCGTGTGGTACTACTTTCCCGTATATGGGGGTGTGCACTGGTTCACCGGTCCCGTGCCGAACGTGGGCGATGAGGACGCCGCGGCTCGTGCTGCCACGAGTCGGGAATCTTCCCTGACGGACAGAAAGGTGGCAGCGGTCGAACCAACCGTAGAGGTGGAGAGCGTGGAAGTGCAGTGAGACATCCGTTCGGATGCGTCGCTTACATTCACGTCCGAGTCGACATGTCGGGTTGATACAGATAGATAGATAAATAGATACCAAGTCGCTAAATTCCCCTACTCTACCGCTCTGGCGGCCTTTTTTGTTCTTCATTGGTGATGACTCTGGGGCACTTTCACCTGGGCCTTGGAAGCAAAGATTGAATTCGGGCACCATCACGGTGACATTACCCCATGTAGAGCTTCTACTTTACAGCGTACATACAAGTCGACGTCTCCTGGTCAATGATGAATGGAACAAAAAAAGCAGAGAAGCAAAGGAAGGACACGATTCCAAGACGAGCATACAATCAGGGCGAGGTCAAGCTGCTCGGATATGGCTGAGCATTCCTGGCGATCGTCACGTGCGGGCGTTCACAACTTCCCGTGCCTTGAATGCACGCAGCGATTGCGTGCCCGGCATCCTGACCCTCGAAATAGGATCCTTGCAAGAATCCTAGGAAAAGAAGAACAAAAACAGGGTGCACTTAGCGGACACGGATAGAGCGGAGCTACACAAACGACACACCAAAGTAGCGCAAGCTGGTGGCTTCTCCGGCAAACCAGAGGTGGTCGTTGAGCGTCGCCCTCAGGTTATCCGAGTGGGCGGGGACATAGGACGGTCCCCAGTTCGAGTACGAGCCCCTGAACAGCGGGTTCGGGGTCCAAATTGGGAAGAAAATGTCGACAGGCTCGGGAATAGTGATGTTCGGGTACATGAGCTGGAGAACATTCACGACGTCCGACTGGGCCTGGGCAGGTGTGAGCCGCTCAACGTAGAGAGCGAAATCTCCCTGGAAGGGCACGTGAGTACTTTGATGTCGTCTGGAGATGACGTACGGTAACTGTGACAAAAATGATGCCAGAACCTGGGAAGAAACCAACATGGTCCAGGTTCTGCCATATAGGATACCTTCCTCTTTGGTGAGCCGCGTACCATCCCATCTAACACACCGTAGATCAGAGATAGTGCCACACTGCGGTACGCGCTTACCTCCGTTGAGAACCAAAAGGGCCGGTCGAATTGAAGGAAAATCTTTGTGTATGTGGCCTGTAGCATGTTGGCATTCGAACCTAATGGTAACAAGTAATGACAGACCATTTCAATGCTATTAATTGCCTCGATTTTCCAATCAGGCAAGGCGGGTTGGAAGACAACATCCTGGTTTTGCAAGACCCCGACACTGAACGTGCACAGAACGTGGTTAGCGGTGATCGTCAGGCCACTCGTCGTGTGCACCGTGACGTTGCCTTCGCCATACTCGATGAGGTTCACAGTCTGGTTATAGATAACCTGCTGTGGCTGTAGGAATTCCGCTGCCTCTGCTCGGGCGATGTATGCGAACCCTCGCTGATCGATGCACATCTGATTGTCATCAGAAAACCCTCCAGATTCGGGGACGTATGTGAAATTATTGTTCTACCTAATGTGAGGGTGGGGCAATGAGTATATCAACCCATGCTTACCCACGCAGAAGCAAGCCACGATGTCTGTGAGGGCGGCTGAAAATGGTTCAGACAGTGGTTCAAAGTTTACATCAGGCCGCATACCTGTGCAACTGCATCGAGTTAGGCAGTCAATCAAAGTGATTAGCACGCGTCTCCGTAGTAAATAACATACAACTTGCATTCCTGATGAAAAGATCAGCCAACTCGAGGTACAAAGCTGCTGCTGCTTACAAAGTCAATCTGATAGTAGTCGCTGACGTCCTCTTGGGGAGTTCTGGGACCGACACCCATTATACTGTACGCTGAGCTGAGACTCAAGTCAACTTGGCCCTCCTGTAACCGCTGGCCTAGTTCGTAGCGATCAGATGGAATTCGTTGCGGAGAAAGGGAATCTAACGTACCCGCAAGAACGGTGGCCTGATTGAAATGATCGACTGAGGCGTCATAGAGGTCAGTGTAGTTGCTGTAACCAGTGTCGTCATAGGTAGCTAGTGTCGATCTGAGCATACTCTATGTGCATCAATGAAGGTTGGGCAGCATACGCACTAATATCTTCATAATTGTTGTAGGCAGTAGTCAGATTCCACTTGAGCGCCAGTTCCCAGATGGGGTTCGCGGTCCCATTCCCTTCCCGAGTTCCCTGGACCCAGTTTGGGCCTGCTTCAATAACAACTTGTCTACCTGACACACCGAACGCCCTGGAGATCATGCGACCACCTAATCTGGCCTGGGCATCGAGAATGATGAAGTCATTGATGCCTTGCTCATGAAGCGTCCGAGCAGCAATGACGCCCGTCATGCCACCGCCAAGGATAAGGACAGTGGTATGACGAGATGTATTCTGAGCAATCGCACATGATAAGATAGACAATAGCCCAAGAAGAGCAACACGGAGTGATGCTTTGGAGAGAAACATGTCAGAGCTGAAGAGAAAGGCTAGGGAATGCATACAGAAATACCGCCCTGTCTATAAGGGGCTAGAGGGGCAAGGAAGGGAAACCGTTCATGCGATGCAACGAATCTGGAGTCCAAACGCCGCAAGTTAACAGACCGTATGCCGAGACACTTAAGGGTTCAATAACTTACACGTACCACCTTCTGTGACTAGGCCGTTCGTAGTGGAGTCCTTTTGAGGGGAAATTGGGATACCGCGGTGGGCGGGCTCTGGTGCATGAAGCGAGAGCTCGACGTAGATTATTGCCTTGGGGTGCGAGAGACTAAACGAAGGTACTGGACTGGACCGATATCTTGACCTTCAAGCGACCGGGAACCGACAATCGCGGGACATTGTGGGAAGTACGATGTTGCGCTCGACGCTAGCAGACAAAATAGCACACATTCCTGGGTGACAGACATTAAATATAGTGCACATGTGTTTATCGATTGTACCAGAGTAACAACTAGCCTTGTCGAGTTTATAGTAGAGACACGCCCGGGATGCTAGAACTGGTCAGAAGACGTCTTTAGCGGCCGCGCCTGCTCCAATAGTCTGAGACAAACGTTCGTGTGTACGGCAGCCTTGCTTCTCCTACGGAAACATCTCCCAAAGGGGCTCACTGATGAGCCCTCGCGATGGGACCCTCAGGATCATAGGCTTGGAGGCCACCTTCTCCGACCGCATTGTTGGCCTGGTGCCGAAGGGCCCAGGGGATGAGATTAGCGGCGACATGTAGTACGCAGTGCCCCGAGTCACCATCCAGTGCCATCGGATTAGCGACGACTTTGCCGCTTGGCAGGTATTTTTGACTACCGCTGCTGGCTGGAGGAGCCATGCTGTTCACCCGCCCCTCGGCGCTCAGTTCTTTATCGGTCGATCTGACTCAACCCCAGTTCAAGTTGCATGCGCCCTGCAGGCGCGCGCGCTGACTCGGAATCTACAAGCCCGGGTTCAGGTTCCCTCTTCGCCAGCGAAGATGCTTCAACAGCGACGTCCAAGTTGAACGACTCGGCCATCATGCACCACCATCACCACCGGAGCCGCATCTGCCAACGTGTCTCACTAGCATCACGCGCCCGGCCTCGTCTCGGCCTACCACCACCGCGATGCTTGCTGTTCAGAGATCAAGCGCTGGGCCTGCCACTTTTAATGCCAGCTGCATGTGGTTTCGCGGCCGTAATTGATCTCGAACCCTTGGCCCAAAACTCTGGGTGGCTCCGAGCCAACCGCATCACCATTCCACCTTTGGCGGTGCCAGCCTGGTTGGCTTTTCCACCGGGGCTGATACCAGTTTGCAAATACGGCCATTCCATATTCGTCAGTAGGTTTTGGTATCATCGCCGTGCTTGAGCTGCCACATAGCGGTCTTCATGACAGCCCGGATCCTTCGTAGAGGCACGCTGCTGAGTGCTACCATATGGAAGCAGTAACTGTTCTGTCACATTCCCTCTTTCGGCTGAAGCAACTCCAGTGGTACAGGCGCGCAACGTTGTGCTGTTTGGTGAATGTGGTGTGGGCAAGTCCTCCATCATCAACGCGATCGTTGGGCGGCCAGTAGCCAGAACGTCAAACGATGTCCTGGGGTGCACCGATGAGAACACCTCCTACGTCACCACCCTGGAGACAGGAATCAAGGTCAATCTTTGGGACACCATTGGATTGGACGAAGGCACTGCCGGAAGAATCCCCGCTGATCACGCAAAACGACGCTTGAAGTTCTTCTTGCAGACGCGGCTCGCAGCTTCGGATGGTGTTGACCTCCTCTTGTATTGTGTCCGAGGAGCCAGCGGTACGAAAAACCTGTCAGTGAAGCGGGGCCACTTGGAAAAATATAAATTCGTCTTCGAAGAAGTATGCAACAAGACTGTCCCTATAGCGATGGTTGTCACTCATTTAGAGTCTTACGACACCCATGGCGACATGGACACGTGGTGGAAGCACAATGAGCAGCAGATATCCGAATTCGGTTTTCAACTTTGTGCTCATGCATGCATCGCTGTCCTTCCACCAGAGATTGGTGACGCCAATCGAGTTGAGATTTCTAGACGTATGCTGCGAGATTTACTCTCGTGCGACTTCCTTGCTGTGAGTGTCTCTCTAGACTTCCAGTGAGATGATTGAAGGGTCAATCGTGCGCCAGCCTCGGAACGTGCTTTTACTCGGAGACCGCGAAGATAGAGATGATTTCCTTGACATGATAACACCCATAGAAACTAAACAGAACTCTGATCGCCAGGCTGGGGGTGTCACCACTTGCCTGTATCCCCGTCGCATTCGATGGGCATACTCATGTCAATCTTTGGAATGTGCATGGCTTCAACGAAACCGACAACGATTCTCCCATGACGGAGAAGAGTCTGAAGGTCCTTGTCCGAGGTATCAGGCAAATGGCAGGGGTTGATCTTCTTGTGATGTGTTTTCGTGCAGGGAGACCCAAAGTTCGCCACGCGCGTAGCTATCGCCTCTTCTATGCGGCCCTCTGTAGGAAAAAAGTGCCGGTAGCTATCGTTGTCCTCGGACCCGAAGAAGGAGCCCATACATGGTGGCAGAGAAACGAACAAGAACTCAGACAAAGAGGGTTTCTTTTCGACAGGCACGTCTATATCCCTTGCGACCCTGGTCGACTCCCCAGCAATGACCTTGACGACGCTACTCGCCTCCAGCTCGTCCGCCTCTTTCAAGAGGAGCACACGTTGGGGAACTGGAACATTGGGGACAACGCGTTCTGGGTCACGGTTCCCAACGTGCGCGCTGTGGTCGGAGCGCTCGCCTGGCCGACGACCACCGTCGTCGTCTGTGACGCGACGGGGCAGGGCGCGTTCGCCGACATTGCACCGCGTGTGCAGTCCTCCTTGCGACGCGCTGTCGCCGGTCCTCAGCGGGAACACCGGTTTCAGCAGGTCGATCCACAGAGCTTCTCGCCAGCGATCCTTGGCACCAGCCAATCACCCGGCATCGTCCAGCTCCGCGTTGGCGATCAGGGCAGCAGCCATACTCCAAAGGGCATCGGCCTCGTCATGCTGTTCGTGCGCGCGGAAGAACCGGGGGATGACACGTGGAGGACGCTGGAACGGTTTTACTTGGCTTACAGAGGTGACATCACCCCGTTCGTCGTTGTCGTCTACGGCGCTCCCGAAAGGCAACTTGCGGAGGATTTCTGGAGGGCCGCCCCCCGTCGTGTTAGAAGGCGGATCGGAGCATACCTAATGCATCACCCTGGACCCGATGCTTGCCCTGATGCGCAAGCTGTTGCGCACGAGATCATCGTAGACGCGATTCGGTGCCGTTGTCCGATAGACTTGGGGGGGAAAGTTGGGGTACTACAGGAGATCTTGTCGGTTTGGAGAAAGTATCGTTCCCGACATAGTGGGGTGTCGGATGGAGCTGCAAGGTAGGTGTATACGAACTTTACGGGAGGGTAGACAGGCTACCCTTACAAGCGAGTTCGATAGGAAATGCTTCCACATGTACACAAAAAGATGGGGTAAATGTGGGAAAGTGCATGCTACGGTGTATACAGCTATGCTCATTAGTGATGGCACTGGAAGGAACATACAAGTGGTACAGGCACACAAGTGGAATAATGATACCGAAGCATCCTTGCAAGACTCACTACTCAGCATCAACAGAATCGTGGGGTGAGAGTTCAACTGCCCTGCTTGCCGAGCAGTGCATAACCACTTCCTTGTGGACCATGGAACTGTCAAACGGTCGTTAGGAGGAGGGCTAGTACAGCATTTAAGTCACCTTATTGTAACATCTCCCGCAGAATGGATCCCCGTCCTTGTCGTTCAACCGTTTGGAGTCCAACAAGGTGCTGCAAGAAGTACAGCGCAAGCATCCTTTGTGCCACGTCTTTCCGACCGCTTTCATCTATCAGTCATGTCAGAACACATTTGGACTATCGTCGAGATGTTCACCGACCTGTTCCGCAAAATACACGTTCTTTCCGCAACGCGGACAAACAGGCGTCGAGCCACCAAGGCTCCACGTCTTGGCAGGGCTAGCCACGCTACCGCCCAGAGCAGCTCCGTAGCGCGTTCCAGTCGCGGTTTGTTTTAACGTGCTACTCCCTCCGGTCGAGATGGCCCCCGTCGAGCTATGCTTGAGTGGTGACGCTGGTCGATCGGTCGGGACGGATGCTGTAGTTCTGGGAACGTTCGAGTTAGACTTGGTGGGACTGAGCGGCACGGTGCGCGGAAGCTGAAATTCACCAACACGTTTGGTGTTGGTGATGTCGCCCTCAAAGGACGTACGTTCCTCAACAATGTCTTGTACCTCGTCCTCTTCGGCAGTATCGTTTTCCTCCGTGTTCGATTCTGCCTTGGGGGTGCTTGGATCACTCGGTGGGCTAACGATAGCTCGGGAATACCGTGCAGGGAGGGCAGAGTTGGCGCGAAGAATTGGTCCTGGTCCTGTGAGCTGAGTGCGGACTGGTGAACGAGATCCGTCGGTGACGAGGGAGCGTGTGAGATCGAGGGAACCAGTGACTCTGCCACGAGCGGCCGGTAGAGGGAAAGTAGACCGAACGGGGGACGTCTGACCAGTGGCGCTACTTGACTCTCGGAAATGGGGGCCAGATAACCCAGGCACTGCAGGGAATGAGCTGTGTGTCGGAGACGGAATAGGAGGAGGGGAAGCGATGTCGTCTCGATGAGGGAGGTTCGCCTGTCGAAGATCCCGAGTGCCGAAACTGCGCGTGTGGCAATTTTTGCTTTGGGAACGGGCTCAAGATGAGTGCAGAAAGGGACGGACGAGGGGTGCCTACCAATATGGCTGAACCAAGCGAGAGGTAAGTATGAGTGAACTGGCCATGCTGACGGAGCCATACCTCTTGGTCGTGTTCTAGCAGCGTAAGGGAGTCTAGACGCTTGTTACACGAAGTGCATGCAAGACACGGCTATCAAGGTGGCACCTGAATGAGAAAACGGAGGTGGGGTGGTTGAATCACTCGCCTTGTGGTAAAGCTGACCAGGGTGGTTCACCGGAAGTAAACACCACGAGAGTGATGAGGCAGAATAACCGAAATTGCCTACCTTGCGACCTGGTCCCATCGCCTGGACGATACGTTCATGAGGGAAACGAAGTAGGAGTGCAACCATCGCTGCATACCTGCTCGGCTGCATACACCACCTTGCCACAGCGGGGACATGAGGGTGTTCCTCCAAACGGATGCATGGACAGGCAAGAGAGAGGACGGCTGTGTTGTGTGCCCGCCAGGCTGACGCGAGTCCGGGCAAATGTCCGATATGTCGGCAATTTCCGGCAGCCCACCTCGACGCCGTTGGCAAGTCCGGGCACCCACCGCGGTCCAGCCAGACGCGACCGCTCACCGGGCAGCGCCCTTCTCCGACCCTCGCGGACACCGCTGGGCCCCCCCACGGGAGCAGGACTGCGGCAACTCGGCATCAGATTGTCGTTTCCCACGTGTCGGAGCGTGAAACCAATCGTGATCGCGCAGGGTGTCCTTTTTCCTCCTCATCGCGACCTCCATCCACCCCCCATCGTCCCCTTGCCTCCCCCCTTAGACTCATCTAGACGCCCTCTCCCCATCACGATGTCCGACGATGAGAAGCACAACCAGACCTTTGAGCAGGTCCGCCCTTCTCTTCTCCTCCCCCGTCTCCCGGTTGATCGTACACAATGCCAAATGTCAGGCCAGTGCCGGCGCCTCGCACACCTATCCGATGCAATGCTCTGCTCTTCGCAAAAACGGTCATGTAGTCATCAAAGGTAGTTTTATCGCACACATCCCCGCGCGGGGGTCATCTCTTACGTGACTAGGCCGCCCCTGCAAAATCGTAGAAATGTCGACCTCCAAGACCGGAAAGCATGGACACGCCAAAGTCCACCTGGTTGCCATTGATGTGCGTTCATGTTCTCTGCCCTCGTTTCATCCTTTGACTTCATGTCGCTTAGATCTTCACTGGCAAAAAGAATGTACGTGCCGAATAGTCTACAGAACATCGTACCCGGACTCACCATCTGTTCCCAATCAGGAAGATATATGTCCCTCCACTCACAACATGGATGTCCCTAACGTCAATCGAACTGAATACGCCCTTGTACTTGCCATCCAGTCTGAGCTCGTTTCATAGGGATTCATTGCACTTACAGGCGAACATCGACGATGGTTATCTCAATCTCTTGACCCAAGACGGAGCTCCCAAAGACGATATCAAGCTTCCCGAAAACGACATCGGGAAATCTATCCAAGCCGACTTTGACGATGGGAAGGAGCTTTTGGTCACAATCGTCTCCGCTATGGGTGAGGAGCAGGCCATCTCCTACAAGGAGGCCCCGAAAGGCAGTTCTTGAAGGTGGGTTGACGCCAAGGACCGCTCGGCCACTTTGTTTTAAGAAATGACCGTGTTCAGATGCGTTCCCTCCTGTATCCCTTCGTTTGCATTTTTGGCGGTCGTTCTTTCCCTCTATCTCGTCTACGTCCCCACCGTGTGTCCCATTCAAATCATTCCGAACATGTGCATGTACATTCCTATCGTTCAATAACGTTTGAATGTGTTGGTCACTGTTGTAGTGTAGCCTCAATTAAGGCTGTAGGACGTGCGTGTCCCCCTCGTAAGAGGTAATTTACCATGTGATTTCAAACATCGGATCACTTGTTGCCCTGCCTCCATCGCCCGTCAAAGAGACGCTGTGGGCAGGTGGCCGCGTTGGCAATCGACTCCTGCACAGGTGGGTAGAGTTCGGCGCCATTGGGTTTCAGTCTCACCGCCATCCTTTGTGCTGATCAACACCCGAGGGGCCACCAGCAAACGTGAAGTACGTTGCACACCACCAGCATGGTGCGTCTGCCATCCTTTAGGCACCGTAACCACTGGCAGGGCCGTCTATCCAACAGATTCACATCAACGGTGGCAAATGGGTCTTATTCTCGTGCGCGAAGAGTATATCCCCGAGTGGGCAACGGTCCCCGGCAGCCCCAAGCCAGCCACATTAAGACACATTGACAGGACATTATGTATCATACGTGTGTGCCCATTGTAGCCGGGGCGGTCATTCGCCATGCTGTACAACGTATGCGGCCCTCTAACCTGATCATCGTCACGAGGGTGACGAGGGACACTTCGACTGCGCTGTTGCCCCTATAAAACCTCAGAGAGGCTGGGTGCTACTAGACAGCAGTACGTTTCGCGATCCTGAATCTTCTCTTACAATGTCACAGAATCTTACAAGCAACTACGGCGACGGATTCAACCATGATTTCACCGATGAAGTGAGTCAAGCGCAAGAATCTCCATCACTGTCTCTCATTCTCTCTAGGACGCTCGGACCTTGATATCTATCGTCAGCTCTCCAGAGCTCAGCCCGCACATCTGTCGTTGGGTGCAAGACGGCTCGCGATGTGGTGCCGCCGTTCAAGGACGCTCCTTTCCTGCCCATCTGCGAGAGTTCCACGGAGTATACAATGTCCCATATCTTTCCCTTGGCTTCCAATGCCGGTGGGAGGATTGCTCGGATATCTCCACATTTAGCAAGGAAGGGTTGATGAAACACATCCAAGAGAGACATATACTCTGGAGATGGCGCTGTCCCAATTGTGGAGGTGTTTCCATCCACAGGCATACAAGGGATGCACACTACGCGCAGTGTGTCACTAGGGGTAACTGAGACTATAGGATTAGCTCGTTTTCCAACACACTATGTTCCTACGCGGTGATGGCTCTATGTCTTCCCTTTTCCCTCCTTCGAACCCGTAGTCAATGTTTCCCTCCTTAGTCACTTAATCGGATCAGACGGACTGCGTAAAACCGGATATGAGATAGATTGGCCGATTTGATAGTTACCTCAGCAAGGTGGGGTAACCATTGGCAGTAGCCCCCGCCCATCATTCAATATTCGAATACTGATCATATGAATGACTGAATTGCAGATCCAGGTTCCGTCTACCAAGCTGTAGAGTCCCCTTTCCGGCGCGATCATCATGAGTTCGGCCCTGAACAGGTGCCATCCTGTACGGGCGCTATTGATCGTCAAAGTAAAGCCCCTGCAAATTTGGCTCGCTTTCAGTGTACAGTACTCAAAGATCTTAGATCCTACTAGGAGCCATCTCACTGGCAGGAGACCCTCATTACTGCCTCGAGTTCTTGGGGCCGCCCTAGTCGCATTGACAACACTGAACACGTGATACCCACCAGTGTGACTCCGATCGAACAGAGGGGATTGAATTTGCAGCGCCCGAGAACGTTCTACACGGCGTCCTCCGTTGCGCGAGGCGAGATGCGTTCGCGGCCTGTGTCCTCCGCTGGGCGCTAAATGGGACCATCGGCTACGGTGTAAGGGCTAGCATTGCCGCCTCTCACGCGGTAGCTCGGGGTTCGGTTCCCGAGTACTTTTTTTTTTTGTCTCGTCGACGTGCTTGTCGCCTTTCTGTTTATGGTGAATTTAGAAGGTAGGATCGACATGATGGACGGACCCTGCATGCGCGTAGCTTATGTCAGTACCTAGCAGCTACTGCATACGAACCAACTACTTTGGTCAAGTTCTGAGTCCCATCAGTACCTCGATCGGAAACGGTTAGCACAGGAAGCCAGCAGGATCGACGTACGATGGCAGCCTGCAGGCCAAAAAGTGCCCAAAAGAGAACAAGGGGCTCAACACGTTGGCCCAGTGCTTGAAGATCATGAGCGAACGCTTCGTATGTGGGGGAACGCCCGATTCCTGGCTGACAAGCCAATCCGGGTTACACTATCATCACCGTCTTCACCCAAGGATGCCAGAGATGTTCTTGATTCAGAGAATCCACCGTATCTCGCAGTCGGATATGGTGTAAAGGCTAACATTGCCGCCTCTCACGCGGCAGCTCGGGGTTCGATTCCCCGTATCCGAGTACTTTTTGATCATTTTATCGGAAGATAGTCGGTCCGACCGTGCATTCGGTTTGCTGCATTGATATTTGATTGTCTTCATGTGCGAACGACAGGAGGCGAGACACACTCACTCGGAGTGTCGGGGACCATGGGACGAAGAGAAGGACGATCTTTGCAATATGAGTTTAGTCTCTATTATATGGTCAAAAAGCACTCGGATACGGGGAATCGAACCCCGAGCTGCCGCGTGAGAGGCGGCAATGTTAGCCTTTACACCATATCCGATCTACTCTTCCTACCTAACGTGTCCATATGGCTATCATCACACGTGCTTTGTTCTTGCATGACCTGGCCAGATGGGCGTCTTTGGCATGGCGTCGACGGTGACTGCAGCGTCTGTCGTCGAGCAGCTCGACAACTCTCCCGACGTCCTGACGTGGCTCAACACCGTCCTCGATGTTCCCGACGATACCGCGTCCAGCGACCCCCCGCTGCTTGCCCATGCCGCTGCCCTGGACGCGCTGCAGACCGCGACGTCCATAGCAGCCCAGTCGACGTCTGCATCCCTCGAGCACATCATCGATGACATTGCACGCACCGCGCCTCGTCTTTCCTATGACGTCCATTTCACGCGAGACAGTGCGCTTGCTCTCCGCAACGTCCTAGCCCAGTCCCTCTCGCACTCCCATTTTCGCGGCTCGGCCCAGGCCGGCTCTGCAGAGCCCGACGCGACGTCCAGGGTCCTCGAACGACTTCAGCATCTCGATAACTTGAGAGCGCGCATGGAAGCCGCTCGCGATGTCCTCCGCGAGGCAGAGTCGTGGAGTGCGCTCGAGGCGGAGGTTACCGCTTTACTTGCCGAGAAGGCGTATGCGCGTGCTGCTTCCAGGCTCTCCGCTTCCGCTCGGTTGATGCCCGTGTCTGCTCGCGCGGCTGCCACCCCGGCCGCTTCATCAGGGGGAGTGCACGAGCCTCGTCGTGCACTGTTGACCTCGCTTGCGAACCAGCTCGAGGCTGCTCTCTCTCCCGATCTCGTGCGTGCCGTGACCACTTGCGATGTGGAATCGTGCAAGTCGTGCTATGCCATCTTCGTCGACATGGAGCGCGAAAGCGAGTTCAGAAACTACTACTACGGTACGAGGCGCAGTTCCATTGTGGAAACCTGGAGCAGGGCGGTTGTCGAGGGCGAGTCTGGGCACAGCAACGCTGACAAGGGGAATTCCCAATCACTGAGCGCGTTTTACACCTCATTCCTATCCTCCTTTTTGGTGGTGCTAAATGGGGAACGCACCGCTCTCCCCAATATCTTTCCGGACCCTGAACGCACACTCTCCGCTCTCATCTACACCACTCTCGGTGCACTCACTCCGGCTCCTGCTCAGCGCCTTGCTGCCCTCTTTCACAATGGAAGCAATGCGACTGCATTAAGGAATGTAGTAAAGCTATTTCAGGCGTCCGAAGAGTTTGCGCGAGGCACCCAAAGAATATTCGAGAAATTACGTGCGTCTGCACCTCCCATCTTGTCCCCATCCACGTCTCCTTCCATGAGTGACGGGAAACCTTTAAGAAGGCGCTCCATGCGGATGTCAATGTCCTTGCGGTCAATGAGTAGCGCAGGCAGATTCGGAGGGGGAAGCATCACTAGCTCGAGTACTGCTGGTGGCAGCGCAGAGGAAGGTGCGGAGTGGGATCAATGTCTCTTTCAGCCATTTCTCGATTTCCAGGTCGACTTTGGTACCCTCGAGAGGCGGCTCCTGGACGAGACATTAGGCTATCCTCTTCCCGGGAACATCGGGGATCTAGATGGCGATCGGGCTGCGCGAGCCATGCGCGAACGTGCTGTGGATGTGTTTAGCGCTGCGGAGGAAAGCATTGAACGTTGCCTGTTATTCACGCACGGCTATGCCTCTGCTGGCCTCGTACGCACCCTTGACGCATTTTTTGGAGCGTTTGTGGCGGCCTGGACACATTGCATTTCTAATCTTACTCACGGGGACTCACGCTCGACGCCTGGATCCGGTGCAAAGGTGACGTCGGCGGCTTTGGAGGATGAAGACCTCGCAGACCTAGATTACACTTCACAAGACTGGGCACACATACAAAGGGCTCTCCATCTCCTTGCAGCTGGAAGGGCAGTCAAAGACCGCCTTGGTGTGTTCGAGACTCGCATGAGGGCTTCCCTCGGACAGGTCTCGACCGCTTTTCGAACGGCATGGGAAAGCAGTGGCGGGTCTGGCGTGTACACCCCTGGTGCAACCAGGGGCGAGGGCCTCTTGCTCGCCCAGTCGCCACTGAATTCGCTCGAGCTAAGGGAGCTCCTCACGCGCGTTGCGCCCACCACGAAATTCGCTCCGAGTCTCCTCCCGAGTGCCCACGCCGCGCTGACGGCGTTCGCGCGAGCCAATCAACGCACGCTGCAGCGCGTCCTGCTCTCGCCGCTGTATGCGCACCTCGCGACGTACCCCACCCTGCCCCTGTGGTCGGCTGCGCGCGTCCAGGAACAAATGCCCGGCATGGCGGGCGTGGTCGTGCCCACGTTCTCACTCAGTCCGAGCGAGGTCGCACACCACGTCGGCGACGGACTGCTGAACCTCCCGCGGCTGTTCGAAGTCTACGCAGAGGACGACGCGCTCGGGTTCGAGCTCGGAGCGCTCGCTGGCACGGACCGCGCGGAGACAGCGGTGGCAACGGACGGACAGGAACAGGGACAGGGACAGCAGGTGCATTCGGCGGAAGCGGTCACCGCTACGTGGCTCTCCTCGCTCGGCCGCACGACGGTCGGGCATCTCACCCGGGACGTCCTCCCGCAGATCAAAACGCTGAGCGCGGCGGGCGCTGCACAGCTTGGTGCCGACTTGGGATACCTCGAAACAATCGTGCGGGCGTTGGGCGTCGAAAAGGGGGATCTGGAGCGATGGAAGGTGTTTGTCGGGATGACGGATGACGAGGGGAGAGCAGCGCTCGCGAGCGACGATGCGAGTGATAAAATAGGGCAACTGGTCGCAAAAATGAGAAAATGGACCGTCTAGCGCTTTTCTGTTCGTGCTCGACGTTATGCCCAGTGTCGCACAGATTACTCCAAATTGTTACAGTATGGACAACCCGCCGGTAAATATGATTAGTCTATATGTCCGAAACACTGCAGTGCGAATCAATAAATACAGCCAAAAGCAGAACGGCTCAAGAACCAGAGGAGGATATATGATACAGATAGCACGCGCCAGCGGGCTCTCTCTTGTCGTCCGTGTCGGGGAGGAAGCGCCCTTCTAGCGCGCGTACGGGTGGAAGGCATGTTGTCCGCGAGTCGACATCCGAGAAGGACCTAGGGCCGAGTTTATCGCCATCCGCCCAGCATTTGCGCCCATCCCTGCGCCCATCCCTGCGCCCATCCCCATAGTGCCGCCAGGCATCCCCATCCCCATCCCTGGCCTCATGCGCATACCCATGTTGCCCATTCCCATCGCCGCACCGGGTTGCCCCATCATGCCCATGCCCATCGGCCCGTTCACGCCCATGCGTATCGCCATAGGGTTCATCCCGACCATGGGGCCCATTCCTCCCATCATTCCCATCCCGCCCATCCCCATGCCACCCATGCCGTTCATCCCGCCCATGTTGCCGGCCATACCGTTCATCCCCGGCATGCCACCCATACCACCCATGCCACCCATGCCCATCATGCCCATCATCATCGGGTTCATCATGTTCATGCCGGCGGCGTTGGCCATGGGTGGCATCTGATTCATCATGCGTTGGTAGAGCATAGATGTAGCCGGGTTCCCAGCCTGCTGCGCATTGAAAGGGATGCTCGCCGCCGAAGGCGTCCGCGAGTCTTGGTCGTTGAAGTACGGCTCGCGATTCCCGGCCGGAGTCCGTGCCTGGTCGCGCTGGCTGCGAGGCTGTGCCGTCTTGACTTCGATCTACGGGTGGCGTACAGAGATGGAGTGGTTGGCGGGTGCGCGTCGACGTCATCGCGCGAGATCACTTGCCTGTTTGTCGTCCAAAACGAGACCCAACTTGCCCACGAACTGGTCCGAGTTGGCCGCGTCTTCAAACGTGACAAACCCAAAGCCTTTTGAGCGCCCAGACTCTCTGTCCACCATCACTGTGGCATCGATGACTTTACCAAAGGTGGAGAAGAACTCGCGCATCGAGTCTGCCGTGGTAGTGGGTGCGAGGCCCCCGACGAAATACCGCGTGTTTCTCAAGTGTTCTTCTCTTGGAATAGCACGTTTAGGGTCGATCTGTTGGGGCGCGCAACAAGGTCAGCCCCAGCAAGATGCACGGATAGAGGACATCTGACCGATTTGCCATCCAGTACATGATCGCGGGCGAGAACGGCGGTAACGGACTCTGGGTCCTCAAACGTAAGAAAGGCAAAACCCCTCGACCGCCCGTCGGGGTCACGCATGATGGTGCAAGCGTCCACCTTGCGAGAGTTGTCAGCATCTCCGGATCACCGGCATACAAGCCTGTACAATGCCGAAGGGATCACCTTGCCGAAGTCCGAAAAGTATTTCCTCAGACCTTCTGCTCAGACATGCAAAAAGGGCCACGAGTGTCAGTGAGAAAAGGGATCGGATTCTATACGCGTGAAGTGGTATACCATCTGAAGTGTCCCAGCTAAGGCCGCCAATGAACATTTTGCTATCGGATTCCGTAGGCAATTGGGTATCGAGTTATTTAGAGTAGAGCAGTGGGTGAGAAGGAATGTGAGACGGGTCGTCGAGGTCCAGCGGTATGCGGTATCGTGAAAACGACACAACGTGATTAGCGACCAGAGATAAGATGAGGTAGCGACCAGAGTAAGCAAGAGTGGCCAATAACGAAGAGAAATAGCAAGTTGAGCGATAAAGACGGGAGCATCATGAGCAGGTACGGTCTAAGGTGAGAGGCTCTTTCGTACGTCCATGACACTATCACGGGCAATAGTTGGAAGCGACAAGTACGATGCAACAGTGCACAGTCGCGTGTGTGTGAACGAGGCCCACAGGCGGGCAAGCACCGCGTCGTTTGTAAGGAGATGAACAGCTTACCCTTCGTCTTTCATTTCCGAGGGCCGTATCGGTCTGTCTTGGGAATTGCGGTCGGCAGGTCCCTCGTGCGTCGCAATTGCGGAGGGACGAGCCTGAGAATTCTCAGGCAGAGTGGTCCGCTGCTGTCGCTCCTGGCTAGGTGTCTGTTGGTAAGCGGAGAACTGCTTCGCTACCTGTGCAGAATACGACAACCCGGGGGACTCTGCAGTCGCAGGCTTTGCGGGGAGCGTGCCAGTCCCGGACGACTCGGGCTTGCCGTCTGTCGGCAGAGCGGTTGGCGCTGGTGCTGACTCGGAGGGCTCGTCGAGGGCGGTGGGGTGGGTCGGGTCCGTGGGGGACTGGTATTCGTCGTCGAGGGGGACGGTGAACTCGTCGTCGTACAAATCTGTGTGCAGATGTGAGCACATCCGGGGCACGCTGGAGGAGGGCTTGCCTCCGTAGAGGTCCGAGTCTGCGTTTTCCTTCTTCACGGGGGACATGGTCTCGTCGTCGTCGTCGTCGTCGTCGTCGTGGCCGTGCGCGTTCGGAGCAGGTCGAGTCGGTGGGCAAGTTGGGCCAGTGGACTCACGGAGCAACACACAACCAAACAATGGCCACGTGAACGATAAATAAGTCCAAGGAACGACAGAACGAAACGTCAAACTACAGAACTAGTGTACATCACGCGGTGTGCGTCAAGTTCTGGCAAATGGCGTCTACCACAAGGGTACGGGGTAGCGACGGACAAGCAGCTAGTGGACTCCATTCACCAGATGCGTCTCTCGGAGGTGCTGCGCCGCGCGCTCGGCAGCAGCATCATAGACATAACGCGTAGGCTGACGTCGAGGCAAATATCCAACGTCGTCCGAATCGGACTCGGCAGCAGAGTCCCGGTACGGGTCATTCTTGTCAAAGAACGCAGCGTTCGACTCGCCGTCTGCCATGAGAAAGAAATGGTGAGCACTCGCAACTCGTTGAATACCAAAACAAGTACCATCCAGGTCCCCGACTACCCGCCGCTTCCCAAGTGCCTTGGCGCTTGGTTGGCTCGGCGTGTGGATCTCGTCGCTGTTGGATGCATTATCTTCCATGTTCATCCGTTCTATCACATCCGATATCCGCTCCCTGTCACCGTCTAGTGAACTATGTCTAGAGTACCGCCCGGGAATCCGATCGGGTGAAGGCGTGCGAGACGTCGTCACAAATTGCGCCGGCGAGCGGGGACCAAGCGGGTGAGGCGGGGCGAGGAGCGTCGGCGTATTGGTTTGCGATCCATAGTGATGACCGGAGAGTTGGTTCAGAGGCAATGTACCCGCCACAAGACTGGGTGGAATGCGTGGCAGTGGGTGGTTTGCCGAAGGTACGATGGCTGGTAGCTCAAAGTGCTGTTGTGGTGTTGCGGCCGTCGGCGGTGGAACGGGCGGCAGTGATGCATCCGAAGAGCCCGTGTAGGCACCAGGAGGCTCGATCGAGAAATCCTCGTTCAATTGCTGAATTCACCTGAGTGGTGACGAAGCGCAGGCGTAGGATAAAACTCACCCGCCTATCCATTCTAACCTCCCTCCTGCTCTTCTCTACCGTGGCTCGTTCGGTTGCGATCCTCGCAAGGTCGTCATACATCCCCAAAGCGGACACAAGAGCCTCATGTGCATCAAGCAGGGCGGCCAGCAACTCCTCCTCTGTGGTGAGTTCGCCTGGCACGTCCTCCGTATCTGCAACTGACAGATCTTGTTGTGATCCATGTGTAGCCGACGTATGAATGGCTTTTTCGGTTCGGGAGCGCTCCGCACCTACAGACGCCCAAGGTATCTGTGTATATATTAGTTCCTGGGACGCGCGGCATTTGGCAAGGAACTCCTGCAGAAACGCCTCAACAAAGGTCAGACATGATCAAGCAGCAAATTTACGGGAATTAGATCAGCGTCGAGAGCGTCAGGTTTAGCGAAAGCCAACGTCTGAGACAGTACATCCGCGTTCCCGCGGGCGAATTTGCACTCTTGGAATAGACGCCGTATGTCCTCCTCCGGGGGAATGACACGTTGTTGTGGTTGCTGCTGGCGCCGGCGGTTCTGCGGCTGATGATGGAGTGAGAGTCGGATAAAAACGAGGGGTACCACAGCAGATGCGTACCGGAGGATGTTCCGATGGAGGAGGAGTAATGGACAGATCTTCCTGGGAAAACGACTCGGCAAAGACTGGAGTTTCGAGAGAACATTGGGACGGCGGACGGGGAAGGGAAATGACCCGAGGGCTGAACATGGCGTCATCTGTGTCAAACGGAATACCTTCTTCAGGTTTGTCCGCAGGCTTCAACCGGCACCAGAGGGCGCGGAAGCCGTCCTTGTCTTTTTCTCTCCCTAGCGGAAAGCCTGATTGAATGGGTGAGGGTGACGGCCTTGAGCGTGGACGCATGACTTACGAGAGGAAGTTATGAAGGCGGCCGCGGCAAGTACCTCCATCAGCCGCTCGCGCACGACGGGCGATGTCCGAGATGACGTGAGGACTTCCTCGAGGGCTTCGGTGAATTTGCGCTGGGAAACCTGGTGGAGAAAGACGTCTGACGCGTTTCGAAGCATGATTGCCCACAGCTAGTATACGAGCGAGGGTTAGAATGAGGGGTGTGGGGCAAGCCACGTGGTGCGTACCCTTGCAGCAGCCAATTGAACCTTTGGTTCTGCGTACCTGTGGGGATGAGATGGTCAACGAGGGGCACGGAAATGGCGGGCAGACAGGACTTGCTTGAACTCGCGCCGGAGTGCTCTGGCTGCTTCTTTTGCACCTGCTTCGTTGGCGGATGCTCTCTCACAGACCTCGAGGACGATGGACCAGTCCTCTGATGCGGTCGCGGTGAGGTACCCTAGCGCGCAAGGAAGGTGAGGTGTGGGACGGAGCGTGACGAGAGGGAAATACCGATCATGCGTGTTATCTCTGCGGTGCCGGGGTCGTCTTCACGTCGCTCCCTGTCCCTGTCCCTTTCCTTTTCTGCCCTCCACTTTTCCTTGTCTCTGTCGCGCAGCATCCCGTCCCAGAACCCCTTTCGCTCCCTTTTCTCCTTTTCTATCCGGACTGGCTCGTGGTAGGTGTGGTGGTCCTCGGACAGATCCGATGGATGGTATACGGGAGGGAGATCCTGATGGGGCTCCAATGCCCTGAGCATTCCCAGGGCGGACGCGGCGGCTGTGACGGGAGGGGATCTTTTTCTGAGGGCGCGGTCGTCGGCCCTCTGATTGCGGGGGGGGATGCTCTGGACGGAGACTGGGATGGAGGTGGTGCTGAATGGAGAAGAAGAACGAGGGGAGATGGGGACGGCCGTTGGGATCTGGGGGGAGTTGCCTGGCTGGGGGGTGGAGGCGAGGGAGGAAGAGCGAGAGGGGATGACGGGGGCTACGAACTGCTGCTGGAGCACGCGGGGACTGGGGACGCGGGTGGTGTCGTCCGCCTGGCCGGGAGGAAGGACCTCCCAGGGCTCCTCGTTGGAGGGTCTGGCGATGGGGCGGGAGGGCTGGGAGGGGGGTATGAGAGGGGAGGAGAAGGAACCATGGTGGGCGGAAATGGCGTCCTGGGGCGGGGATCAGAGAGAGGGGAGGGCAGATGAGATGGCACATGCCTCGTCAATGATGGGCTGCGTTGCTGCGTCCACGTCGCGGCCGAGGGGCGTCACCTTTGCGGGCTTTGTCTTGTCGCGACCGAAAAACTTTTGGAGCCTCATGCGGGGACGGAAGGAGGAGCGGACGGGGAGAGAAAACGGATCGTGCCCGAGGAAAGGCGCATTCGATAGCGTGGCGAGGCTGTGTCGCCGCACTGCTACTCAATTTCACGTGACCCACCCCCCGACGTCAGTCCACGTCCTCGGAATGCCCTGCCGTGCCAGCGAGCACGACGACCGCGGCTGCGTGGCCCCACGGCCGACCCGCGTGCGCTTTTGCTCAGCTCGCTTCCACCTCGCTACACCGTCCCCCACGTGCGTGCGGATCGCGTTCCATGCGACGCTCCCCTCGCCTCGTCGACAGCCGGTGTGGCAGATCATCGCCCCCCTCTCCGTGTCCCGGAAAATGCAGAGGTGCCCCTTCACAGCTATGTGTGATTACGTCATCAGCTACTATCGCCAAACGAACGAAGCCCAGCTGCATCATGACATGTAATCTTCAGCCAGAAATAACATCGTGAACCGGGCCGGCTTACCGATCACCGGTCAGAATTCACATCCCTGTATGCCCAGTGGATCACCTTGCCATCCCCGAGTGGTGATCCTCAGTTCAGACCAGACCGGAACCCACAACCAGTGTAGCGATGGGTAGAGCTGAAAGCGGAGACGAGTCCTGGGTGCTTCGTGACCAGAGGAAGAGGCGTGTATGGGACCATTCTCCTGATCGATCCCAATCATGAGGGGCTGCGCAGGCAAACTCCCTTGAGCCCCTGACAAGCCCATAAATTATACCTGTACACCTCTCGAATATCCCAAACTCGAAAACGTCACGGTGCACACGAGTAGCCTGACGGTCACTGCCAATCACGTTCGGCGTCGGCGTCTTGCAAGACCAGGATGTTGTCTTCCAACCCACCCTGCCTGATTGGAAAATCAATCAATAGCATCGAAATGGTCTGTCATCACTCGTTACGATTAGGTTCAGATGCCAACACACGAAGAATCCGACCGCCCAACGGAGGTAAGCTCGTACCGCAATGTAGCACTATCTCTCACCTACGATGTATTGGATGGGATTGTACGCGGCTCACCAAAGAGGAAGGTATCTTATATGGCAGAACCTGGACCACTTCCCAGGTTCCAGCATCATTTTTGTCACAGTTACCGTACGTCATCTCTAGACGACGTCAAAGTACTCACGTACTCTTCCAGGGAGATTTCGCTTTCTACGTTGAGTGGCTCACACCCGCCTACGTCCAGTCAGACGCCATGAATGTTCTCCAGCTCATGTACCCGAACATCACTATCCCTGAACCTGTCGACATTTTCTTCCCGATGTGGACCCCGAACCCGCTGTTCAGGGAAAACCTGAGGGCGACGCTCAACGACCGGGCACGCCATCGCTGCGTGCGTTCAAGGCACGGGAAGTTGTGAACGTCCGCACGTGACGATCGCCAGGAATGCTCAGCTGTATCCGAGCAGCGTGACCCCGCCCCGATCGCATGCTCGTCTTGGAGTCGCGTCCTTTCTTTGCTTCTCTGCTTTTGTTCCATTCATCATTGATGAAGAAATGTTGGCTTGTGTGTATCCTGTCAAGTGGAAATTGTATGTGTGGTGATTGTGCTCGAATTCAGTCTTTGCTTCCAGTCACATAGCAAGGCAAGGGATGAGATGGGGCAAGGGTAAGATGGGGTGACAGTGAGATAGGGTGAGGGCATGCTGAGGGTGCAGCGCACACACAGTAGAGAAAACAGGCAATGCACTGTGGTGATGTAGTAGATGAGTAGTGCTGGGGCAACCCTGATGTCCTCTGGCATGACTCTATTGGTGATCTTTGCCTATGTGGATAGTGTGGCTCATGAATACCCACTCCATCTACCAACCAGGCATGCAAGCCACTGGGTGCCACCACCAGGCATTGATCCTGGGGGGCCCAAGCTGTACAGAATGGGGGACCAGGAGTGTGTTGGTTTGGAGAGCAAGTTCAAGACCTCCACCAAGCTGGGAATGTTTCAATAGCAGCCTGCATGTGGACAAATAAACATGCACCACATAGCTGCTGACTATGGTAATGACAGGCTTGTTGGGTTTGCAATGCAGAATGACTGACACTGCTTGTAACATCATGCTCATCATTATGAGAATCTCACATCTCTGGTAGGCACTCAAATAGGAGCCCAGGTGTCTTGAACCTGCTTGCTTACAAGACACTCACAAAGACTCATTCACAACCACACAAGATAGAAAACCTTGTGTATTTCCCCAGGCTAGGCAGTAGTTGGACAAGATGTGAACTTTTTACCTTCAATATTAAGGTGACAGCCTGGATCAGCAAATTACTTGGGTCTGGACAGTACTAGATAGTGTTATGTTTGGCATGGGTAGTGTCAAACATAGACTTGCAAGCCTGGCAAGGATCCAGTGGTTCAGTGGTAACCTGCAAGTATTACAAACAATCTAGCAGTGGGCCATTACTACTTTTTCTCTACTCCCATTGGTACTCCTTTCTCACTTCATTCTTGACAGACAGCCTCACAGCTTTTAGGTTTGGACAACCTCTGGCTGGATGACCAACTGTACCCTGCTTTCCCCTTTTATCCACAGCAGGACAGTGACTCCTTTGACTCATAAGTTGTACATTGGTTTTTTTCCACATACCCGATCTGGTGAGGCATGACTTCACACCTGCCATATCAGGGTTTACACTTCCCCTGTTTCATGGATGCATCACTCCCACAGCCATATCTGCTTACTACAACTGTGTTTCCCCATGACTCACACTGGGTGTCTTCTCATGGTCTCCTTTTGTTGAGCATAGCTTCACCTGGGTATTTATATGTGACCTGTATTATCATTTGTTCCCTAGTTAGTCCTGTGCAATCTAGGCATAGTTTCTAGCAGTCCACAAGTCCTTGCAAGGATAGTGAGATCTCTTAGCTTTGCTAGTCTTGCACCACTAGAAAGTGTGTGCTTGACAGTTAGATTCTGTATGTATATGTAACAAAAGAACTAACTTGTCCCTCTACCCCTGCTATTGAGCAGTAGGGTGAGGCCACCTCACCACAGCATACTGAGCACCAGATACCAGCAATGAAGATCCCACTCCTCATAGCAAAGAAGAGTTTATCCCTCTCAATAGACAATACTCGCCATCTCCACCCCAATCAAGAAGGATTGCCAATTGATCAGGCCATCCACTGCCCAACCCTCTATTTGGACAAAGAAGGGGGTGTCCCTCAGTAACCACAGGAAACATCTTTGCCTCACCTGGTCATCTAGCTCCTCTCTTACTCACTCAAGGAGAATCTAACAAGGACATTTTTATTGAGACTCCTACTCCAACTCATGCTGAAGCCACAGTGGACTCTTCTATTCCACTGTAGATCTTTGTTATCCCAGACCCTGATGTATCCATGCCACCAGCACCAGAGCCCACCACCACTCATCAGGAAGATGACTATCAGGAGCATGATGACAATGAAGGACACAAGAAAGTCAAAAGAAGAGCCAGTCTTCTCCAGGACTTCTCCAGAGATTCCATAGATGTGTCTAGATGATTAGCAGCACTCAACGCCTACTTCAAGATGAACAGTCACATCTATGACACTGATGAGGCTAAAATTTTAACTGCTCTCAACAAGATGAGTAGAGGCTGAGGAGTGGTCTTTGCAGAAGGACAGTACCTGAAAGCTGTTACATTTTTCCTTTTCCTGTCTTCCCATGACCCACTTATCCCTATTCCTTCACCTTGACACCCAGATACTTCATGTTATGTTTCCTCCTTTTCTTCACCCTTCCATGTCTGACTTGATCTTATTCTTTCACTTGACACCCAGACACTTCACCTGCTTCACAGAATCCCTTAACTTTGCCACCTGATCATCATGCACCACATGGACACTGTTTCCCATTGAGTCATCATGATCTACTCATGAGACTTCTCTTCTATTCCACAGACTTCTTCTATTCCCATTAACTCATTTCATCTCTGTCATATGTCACTTCCTTTTCTCATTGACTCATTGACAATGACCTTTTCCTTGCTTCTTTTTCTCATTGACTCATTGTCAATAACTTCTTTCTATGGACATGACACCTGCACAGCTTGGTCTGTGTACACTTTCCTCAGCTATATAAACCTGAATTGTATTCCCTAAGCTAGTCTTACTCAAATCTAGCCTCATTTACCTCAGACCTCCTTGCCCACCTAGTGAGTCCAGCTCCTAGGAAGATACCACTGAACCAGCAGGAGACCTTTGTCCCTTGTGGCTTACCTAGAACCCTTGACCTGCCTGGCAACATTGTCCTAGTGCAGTTACCCAGAACCTGCTAAAGTGACCTTTGTCCTTGCAGCCCACCTTGAACCTGTCTAGCGACTATAGTCCTAGTAAGGTCTTATACTAAACCTGCTAAGTGACACATTGTCCTTGTAGCTTAACCACTGAACTACTGAACCTCAACAGGCTTGTGAGTCTATGGTCATTGCTACTAGCACCAAGCATAACAAAAGCCAGTGTTTATACCTGGGAAGGGTTTGTCAAGGATTTCAACACTTTGTTTGTGCTGATCAGAGTAAAGGAGAGAGCAAGAAACAACCTCTATGAGATGAGGCAATTGGATTTCCCAGATTCCACAGAGAGCAGATTACTGGCACATCAGAAATATGCCAGTTTTGATGCCTACACCTCCACCTTTTAGTTAAAAGTGGGGAGGAGTGGATTAGGTGCAGCACATGATGATATCCTCATAGACATCCTACATTGAGGAGTGGATCAATGGCTTGCTGACATGATGGCAACCCTTAACCCCCAACTGGAGGACTGGAAGTCCTGGCTGGAGGTGGCTCAACACTTCCACAAGAGCTTAATCTGACTCTGCTGACTGAGAGATCCAAAAAGGTTTCTCTCTCTAGCTTATGAAGGGAACTCCTCTCATCCTCTCAGAGATTCAAATACTGTTACGATTTGCTTTTCTTCATCTTCACACGCTTACTTTTTCCTTCCCTTGTCACCTGATCATCTGCTGCGCATCCCACGGACGCCATTTCCACCCAGTCATCGTGTCTTACACACGAGACTTCTCTTCCATTCCATGACCTTCTTCTCTTCTCATTGACTCATTTCATCTTTGTCATACCTTGCTTCTTTTTCCCATTGACTCATCTTCTATGACCCCCTTATCTCTGATAGCTTATCTGCACCGCTTGGTCCATGTGCACTTCATCCACGTATATAAACCCGAGTACTTAGGCCTGTATTCCCTAAGCTAGTCTTACTCAATCTAGCCTCATTACCTCGGAACCCCTTGATCCACCAAGCGAGCCTTGCTCCTTGGCCGGCCCCTTGAACCCAGAACCCGCCTAGTGACTCTAGTCCTAGAGCGGCTTTTACCTCGACCCGCTAAGCGACTGCTGTCCTTGTGGTTTACCTTGCATCCACTGAACCCACCAACTAGACTTTGAGTCTACGTTTGACGCTACCCACGCCGAACGTAATAAAAGACTAGCTTCCCTCTAGGCCTACCATTGTGTAGTGCCTCCCCCACTGTACCAAGATTTCCCAGAACCCTAGCAATCTACGCTGGTGGCGTTCTTCGGAAGAACCCGCCTCGGACTCCGACTCCACTGAAACATTGACGTCTCGTGCTTCCACTCAGGAAGAAAGAGACGAAACCCTCAAACTTGCCTACCAAATAGCCACCACACCACGCCCTCCGATCACCCTCACCCCTCTACCCCCAGTACCTTCCCTCTCCCCTGTCACACCCCAACCCCCAGCGCCACCTAGACCCTTCATACCACCACCACCGCCCCCACAGCACACCACCACCATGTCCAAACCCACCGAACTTCGCCTTAGTCCCCCCAAGGACTTTAACGGCTCCACCAACTCTGCTGAGCATTGGCTCAACACTGTCCGCACCTACGTTCTCATCAACCACGCTATCTACGACTCCGACGAGAAGCAAATAGGCTTCGCTTTATCCTTCATGAAGGAAGGGACAGCCAAGAGCTGGGCCCAAGTCCGCATTAAGAAAGCCCTGGACAACAACTCCTTCGGTACCATGAAGGACTTCATCACAGATTTCAACGCCACATTTAAAAACAGTAACACAGAAGCCGAGGCCACCACTTGACTTACCAACGCTCACGTCCGCTCTGACGACTATCTCTCCAAGTACCTTGCGGAGTTTAAAATGAAAGTCGTCGAGGCCAACCTTGACTCCACCACCAATGCCGCCACCATCATTCATTACTTACGTGCTGGCATCCCTGTCTGGCTCTCGGACCGAATCTACAGTCTTGAGAAGATCTCTACGACCCCTGACGACTAGTACACCAGAATAGACCAGTTCTTATCACAGAAACACTTCGCTACTGCAGTAGCCAAGCAACATTCCACCCGTACGCAGGCTGTATTTCAGCCTACCACCAAGACCACCCCCACCCGCGATCCCAATGCCATGGAGGTAGATCGCCTCACGAAACTCACTTCCGAAGAACGGGAGCAATTCAGAAAGGAAGGACGTTGCTTCTGATGCTGCCAGAAAGGGCATATGGCTCGGGAATGCCCCAAAACCAATGATACCCCCACTCCCTGTGCTAACAACCCCTTCCGCGCTAAGAAAGTAGCAGTTGTGGAAGGTTCCGCCTCCATTAAAGAAGTTGAAGAAGAGAATGATGCCACCATCAGGAAGTTGGGGCGAGAAGCCTTCTCACAGGATTTTTAGAACGGAGACCCGCCTCGATGTTGGCCCCCTCCACCACGATACATAGTGTACCAAAAACAAAACGAAATTCTCTGTACCTCGCATTGAAATTCATTGTCTCCTCCCTCACTATGAAAACCGTCGAAACAACTGCTATCCTCGACTCTGGCACCCAGATCAACTGCATTGACTGGGACTTCGTAAAACGAAATGACATCCCCATCACCCTCCTTGAACACCCGTTTTCCATCCGAAACACTGACATGTCTACCAATACAACGTGCAAGTATGAAGCCGTGCTTTACACCCAAATGGGAGGCATCACCCAACGAATAGCCTTCTATGTCTTCAATGGAGGATGAGAAAATGCTATCCTCGGTTACCCTTGGCTCAAAGCCACCAATCCCATGATTGACTGGAAAGCAGGATGAGTCCTGATCCCCATGGATCAAGACAAGTCAGCCCTTCTCATGAAATCTCACCGAAACGCCCGAACCATCTTCACCAAGTGCACCACTTATTCCCCCTCTTCCCTTCCCTCACCCGTCAACCCTAGAAAAGAAACTACCCTTGACGCCACTGAACTCTCTGGCTTCAGGAAGTATAACAAGACTGAGGACTCCGACGATTATATTGTCCGAGGACTTGGCTTCTACCATCTCAACTGAGTCCAATGATACGGATCTCGGATCGCTAACCCCTTGCTTATTGAATATGTTCGAAAGCTTACCCTATCCACCGAGCTAGCCATGCAAGCTGAACCAGCGAAACCCAAGAAAGCACTTCCCCCGGCCTATGCTGAATTTGCTAAAATCTTCAGTAAGGAAGCCACCGATCACGTACCCCCCTCTCGCCCCTATGATCACGCCATTAATTTGAAAGACTCCTTTATTCCCAAAATTGGGAAATTATACCCGCTCTCCCCCGATGAACGATGAGCAGCCGATGACTTCATCAATAAAAATCTGAAGTCAGGAAAGATTAGACCCTTGAAATCCCCCCAAGCATCCCCCTTCTTTTTTGTTAAAAAGAAGGATGGCGGACTTAGACCTTGCCAGGATTACCGGTACCTAAACGAACACACTATCCGGGACGCCTACCCTCTCCCCTTGATCTCCGACCTCATCGACAAATTAAAAGACGCCACTGTCTTCACCAAGTTCGATGTACGATGGGGATATAATAATGTCCGGATCAAAGAGGGCAACCAATGGAAGGCCGCCTTCATCACTCACTGAGGACTTTTTGAACCAACCGTCATGTTCTTCGGCATGACCAATTCCCCCCCCACATTTCAATGCTTCATGAGCGATTCCTTCCCTGACATGATAGCTGAAGGATGGTTGGTCATTTATATGGATGACCTCCTTATCTTCTCCGACAACGACACCGACCACACCGCTCGTACCAAACGCGTCCTCCGGCGCATGGACGAGTTAGACCTCTACCTCAAGCTGGAGAAATGCTCCTTCGATGTCCGAGAAATAGAATATCTCAGCATGATCGTTAAACCAGGATCCCTCACCATGGATCCAACTAAGATTGCTGGCATTGCTGACTGGCCAACCCCCCAGAAAGTCAAGGACATTCGCTCCTTTCTTGGCTTTGCCAATTTCTACCGACGATTCATTCTCCATTATTCCAATGTTGCCTGTCCTCTCCTTGACCTAACCAAGAAAAATCACCCATGGTCTTGGACTCCTGCTTGCCAGGAGGCTTTTGAGCACCTCAAAGCCACGTTTACCTCACAACCCACGCTCAAACTTCCCGATCTCACTGCCCCCTTCGCCATAGCCACCGACGCCTCCAAACATGCCTCTGGAGGTGTCCTCCTTCAACAAAACATTAACGGCCAGTGGCAACCCTGTGCCTATCTCTCCCAAACCTTTGGTCCCGCTGAACGCAACTACGACATTTATGACCAAGAACTGCTTGCAGTCATGCGCGGTCTTGATGCCTGGCGCCATTACCTCCTCGGCGCATCCCACCCCATTCAGGTCTTCACTGACCACAAAAATTTGACTTATTTCCGCCAACCCCGCAAACTGAACCGTCGCCAAGCCCGATGGCTCCTTGAGCTTTCGGAGTTTGACGTTCAGTTCTCACACGTCCCTGGCCACAATCTTTCCACCCCGGACACTCTCTCTCGCCACCCTGACCACATCCCTGCTCACAACGACGACAATGAGGATGTCACTCTCCTACCCCCCACTCTTTTTGTCAATCTGATCGATGCTGAGCTGACCACCAAGGTCGCCGCATCCTCCACCTCTGACCCCCTCGTCCTCGACGCCCTCGACGCCCTCGACACCCTCCCTGGTGAACTCCCTGCCAAGTTCCGCTCTCGCCTCTCTGTGTTACGCTTGGCGCTGGTAGCGTCGAGCGTAGACTCAAGAGCCTAGTCGTTGGTTCGGTGGTTCGAAGGGAAACCGCAAGGACGAGAGTCGCTTAGCGGGTCTAGGTGATCTTCCTAGGAGCAGCGCTCGCTAGGTGGGCAAGGAGGTCCGAGGTAATGAGGCTAGAATTGAGTAAGACTAGCT
>JBBPLS010000052.1:0-108375 GCA_038089895.1 Boletellus ananas | reverse complement strand
ACTATCTTTTTGAAACACACTCACATAATTGTCCCAATGAGTGTCAGTTTTGAATTACATATATCTCCATGGCTTCTGATCCGAATTACATAAATATTTTACCGTCGCTTAGCCCTTAGTACATGCTTTCATTGATACACCAACACTTTGTTTATATGTGTTTGTCCCCCAGAGTTATTCAATGAACAATCAAAAAGTGCAAAACATTGGGACAATTTTGTGAGTCACTGTAGGACATGTACAAGGAGAGTCAGGAGTACTAGCATTATATCACATTTGAAGGGTTTTGGAGGGATGAATGGCAGTGGGATGTTTTCAATGAAAGTCTTTGACTGCCTGAGTTGCATGTGGCAATCGGTCTTCTTGAATCCACTTGTTTTTCTCTGAGGGGAACCCTTTCCAAGCAACTAAATATTCAAGATTTCCTCAACAAGTCCTGGAATCAAGAATTTCTTTTATTTCTTGTTCCTCTTGTCCATGAGTTAGATCTGGTGGTGGGGGAGGAGCCTTTTGTTGAGAGGGAAAAACACCTTTTTTATAGGGATGTAAAAGGCATTTATTGAAAACTGGGTGTATTCCTTGCCACATTGGATCTAGTTTCAATTTGTAAGCTCCTTTGCCTACTTTTTTCTCCACTCTGAAGGGTCCATATTGTTTATCCCCTAGCTTTTTGGAGGGTTGTTCTGAATGAATATTTGTTCCTTCCAGAAGGACCAGGCCTCTGGGTTTATATTCCATAGGGGATGGACTGTTTGATCATGGAACCACTTCATGTCTTCCACAGCATGTTTAAGAACCTCTTTTGCTCTTTTCATTGTATCCTTCATCATGTCAACAAAATCTTTTGCTGATGCATTCTGCACCTCTTTCTGATAATCTCCTCGAATCAGGGGTTGTTGTCCATAATTAAGTACAAAAGGGGAATAAGTAGTAGCACTATTTATATTTTGATTATGGGAAAATTCAGCGAGCGGTAACCATTCTACCCAGTCATTCTAGAGGTGATTGGTGTAAATATGAAGGTACTGTTCTACTAAAGCATTCATCCTTTCTGACTGACCATCCATTTGAGGATGATAAGCAGTGGAAGNTTCCTTCTATTTGTAATAATTTATAAAGATCTATCATAAAGGAAGAAACAAATTGAGGTCCTTGATCTGAAATGATTTTTCGGGAGGTTCTGTGAAGTTTAAATACATGGTCACGGAATATTTTGGCTACTCCAAGAGAAGTGATGTCGTTGGATACTGGAAATAGATGAATCATTTTGGAAAACCAATCAACCACTGTCAAGATCACATCCTTTCCTTGTGATTTGGGAAGAGGGCCAATGAGATCTATGGAGATTATCTCCCAGGGAGCGTTAGGGATTGCATTAGGATGGAGGAGGGTAGAGCGAGCTTGTGTTTTGACCTTTGCTTTCTGACATTGGTCACATCCTTCAATGTATTTGGTTAGGTCTTTTTGAAGGGTTGGCCAGAAATATTTGGTCATGATCAAGTCATGTGTTTGTTTGAATCCTGGGTGTCCGGCCAGGGGGTGGTCATGATGTTGAATAATTACTTTTTCTCATAATGACTGGGAGTTGGGAATGTACATGAGGTCATTGAAGAAAATAATATTGTCGACTCGTTTCCATTTTGTCTCATTTTTTAGTAAGGATTTTCTGACCAATGATTCAGTCAGGTGTTGTGTTTTGGCCACCATTGACTCAATTGTTTCCAGGTCACTAAGGCACTCAGCAGCCCCTGCAGTATCTGAATTCAACTGTTTTATTGCTTGTTTAGGCAAGTTGGTGGGGAAAAGATTGGTGGGAAGGAGTGTAATTTGTTTATTATCAGATTCTACCCCCTTTTCAAAGTCTGGCCTCTGGGACAGGAGATTGGCAGGGTTGGTTTTTCTGGAGTGGTGAACAAAAGTGAAATGATATTCCTGTAGGATTTGTTGTCAACAGGCCTGGCAGCATGAGAGGTCTTGTGGACATTTAAAGAATTCCAGATTCTTATGGTCGGTGAGGATTTCAAAAGGATGGGCTGTGTCAAGAAGGCAATGTCACCACTCCTTCAAAGCGAACATGATAGCAGCAAGTACGAGGTCAGCAGTGTGATAATTTTGTTTGGTGTCAAGAAGAGATTTGGAAATGTATGCAATGGGATGCCAGATCCTGTTTTGTTTTTGGGAAAGAACAGCACTGAGGCCTACTCTAGATCCATCGGTTTCGACTCGGAATGGATCAGTGTCAGTTGACATGGCAAGAGTCAGTGCTGTTGTAAGGACCTTTTTGAGAAGATCAAAGGCCTTTTGGCATTCTGTTGTCCAAATAAATTCTTTTTTGACTGAGGTGAGGGTGTTAAGTGGTTGTGCAATAGCTGCAAAGTTTTGCATGAACCACTGATAGAAATTAAGAAAACCAAAGAAACCTCTGAGTTCTTTCTGATCTTTAGAGATTGGCCATTTGATGATCTCTGCAACTTTTGTGGGATCCATTCAAACAGATTGATGACCAACCAATACTCCAAGGTATTCCATTTTGGTTTGCTCAAATTCACATTTGGTATATTTTAAGTATAGTTTGTTTGTATGTAAAATGTCTAGGACTTCAGGAACTATTTCTCAATGTTCTTCTAAGGTAGCAGTAAAAATCATGATATCATCCATGTAAATAACTACTTTTTCTTTGCTAATGAGATCTTGAAATAAGTGATTCATCATAGTTTGGAAGGTAGCAGGAGAATTACAAAGCCCAAAGAACATAATGAGGGGTTCGAATAAGCCACGATTGGTACAAAATGCCACTTTCCATTTGTCACCCTCTTCCATACAAATATTATTGTAACCCCAACAAATGTCTAATTTGGTAAAGTATTTGGCCCCTTTTAACTTATTGATGAGCCCAGAAATAAGTGGTAGCAGATATTGATTTTTTACAGTAATATTATTTAATTTTCTGTAGTCCTATACTGGATGAAGTTTACCATCTTTTTTCTTTACAAAGAAGAATGCAGAGGCAAATGATGATTTGGACAGATGAATACGACCTGATTTTAAATTTTCTTCTAAAAACGCATCTAATTCTTTTTGCTTGTCAAGTGTTAGGTTGTACAGTATGTTTTGCAATCAATCACGTGATCTCTGGGTAAAAGTTTGATTACATGATCCCAAGGTTGTTGTGGTGGTAACTTGTTGAAGCTTTCTTTTTCAAACACATCTTTGTACTTATGGGCATATTCTGGGACAACATCCTCAAAAGTGAGTGTTTGTTTTACTTTATTCGCTTCAGCCACTAAATCCATTGACAAGGTTCAGATCCAACTCTCAACATCAAGCCAATAGAGTTGATCTTTGTCCTCATCATCGCTTTCAGCTGTTTGGCGCTTATACTTGCTCTGTACAGATGGATCCTTGTGTCCAAGTGCACAAGTGGAGAAGGTAATTGTTTGATTCTTCCAGTCAATATCTGGATTATGGATTTTCAACCAGTCAAACCCGAGGAACACACCATGCATGTGCAGAGTGGTGATGGTGAGACTTAGTTTTTCCTTATGTTTGCCTATGTGTATTTCAGCAATAGTGAAGGAGTCAATTTTTCCACTTGAATTTGCAGTTCTATCTGCATTGTACATGGGAATTGGAATTGGTAACTTGTGAACCAGCAAAATTTTTTTTTTGACAACTTCCCTATTGATTGCTGAACCACTGCATCCAGAATCTATTAATGCTATGATAGGTACATTTTCTCCATTGTCTTTTACAACGTTTATAGAAGTTTCCAACAAATCCTTAGCCCTCTTTCTTTTTATGAATTTGGGTTTTTGTTGAGGCTCTCAGATGGAGAAATGTGCTTCTACCGGCGTTAATTCCTTGATTTGTTGGACCAATGAAGGGCCTACCTCCCCAAGTTGTGACTCATGTATGAAAGAGCAGAGATGCCCTTCCATGCACTCTACTGGGGCTGTATCAGCCATCTTTTTGATCCATTCTACTGACCACAGGTCAACGGTGTTGTACCAGGCATGTGATTGCTTACTGATTGGGACGGGCACCTTAGTGGTAGGTCATTGAAGAATTGTGATGTCCGGAGTCCGTTTTTGTTTCTTTTGGAGGGGGTGGCGCTCAGCAGCATGCTCTTCATCCTCCCTTTGCCTTTTGTGCATGGTCACAAGTTCTCGCATATCATACACTTTACCAATAGGGTACTGGTTGGGTCCATCCTGATTTTCCCACACTACCAATTGTATTCAGATTTCACCAATGATTTCATATCTGTCGGTTACTAGCTCTCATATCCTTTCTGACTCCTCATCATTGAAATCTTTGGCCTCGTCATCATCAGTTTCGAGAACTTTGAATTTATTTACTGATGATGACTGACTATGGATAGAATTTGACCTGGCTACTGTTCAAGGAGAAAATCCTTCTCCACCTGTTTCATCTTTGATGCTAACTCTTCTGTATCCTTGTACTTGATTATTTGACCTTGGAACAAGATCTTTCTTATGCACCTTTCATGCTGTTTAAAATGTTCTTGGCAAGGCCATGGCTTGCCACATTTGAAGCACTTGCCTTCAGCTCATGCTCTTCCAATGTCCATCGGGGCTCCTTGACCACCAAAGACATTGGGTTGATTTGGGTGAGGTACAGCGGGAACAGCTGCCGGAGAGAGAATGGGAGTCTGTTGCTGGATAGACTATGGAGTGGAAGAGGAAGGAGAGGAATATTTTGCCCATCCCTTGGAGGAATAATTGGGCCTTGGACCACCACACTTGTATTCATAGTATTCTTTGAGCGTGTAGTCGGCATCAACAAAGGCCTGTCTCCAGACCTCAAAATCTTCTGATCACATGGTCGCCTTTTCTTTGAGCATGTGCTTGACTATGTTGGACCAAAGTCCATCCTTTGAAATCTGTATTACAGTTCTTCCATTATAGATGGTATTGTAGTCTGCCTCCAGAGCATACTGGTTCATTCACACAAAGAAACCTTCTACAAACTCATCCTTCTTTTGCTTCATGGTAAGAAGCTTTTTCTCAGCCTCTCACTTTAATCCAATTAGCTGGAACGTTTCTTTTAGCAACTCTTTCAACTGTGCAAACAATTATAGATGGAGATTAGTGCTGTATTTGGTATTATAGAGGTCAGCAAAGCAGGCTGCCTCATCTTTGACCATGTATGACAGGACCAGGTTTATTTTCTGGCCATCCAAGGGTTGTCTTGAAAAGCTATTGAGGTATTGCTTCATGGTGTGCCACCAGTGAAGAAATTCCTCCTTTCTTCTGGAAAAATCTGATGGCTTCCTAGTGTAGGATTTTCCAATGTCCCATTCTTCATGGTATTCCATTTCAGCTCAGGACATTTGCTGAAAGGAGCAGGGGGTTGGAGAGCAGATATTGATAGGGAAGAGAAGAGTGACCAGTGGAAGGAATGGTCATGGAGCTGGAGCTTGCCTTGGAGAAGGAAGTTGTTTGATTTGTGGCATTCAGATGGTGGGATGGATGAGGGGTGAAGAGCCCTGTGGTGATGGAGGAAAAATGCCTTGTTTGGGTTGAGGCATTGGGAGAGAAGGCATGGTCATTGTAATATTGGGCATTGGTGGAGCAGGCCTGGCTTCTCATAGGTTCCGCTTGTAACTTTGTTGTCATGCCTATATTTGAGCATACCATTATTGAAACTTGTTTGGCAAGCTTGTCATGAGAGAAGACATATTAAAAGACATATTTTACTTTTTTTTGATATCAGAGTTTGTAGCGGTGGTTGTCCACACATCTAGGTTGGAGTAGAGTTGTGACATGGGATGGGGGAGGAAGTCAGCAAGGCAGGTGATGTCTTTTGCTGGGAAAGTGACAGTCTTTGCAAAGGATGTAGTGGGGGATTGCATCGTTCCAGATGAGATAGTGATTTCTGGGGGTGTGATGGTCTTCACACCAGATACAATAGGAAAGGTGTGCCATGATTACGCGCTGTCTGAGCATCAAGTACTACTCTTGAATGAGATATTCATTGGCTCAAGACTGAATGTGGAGTGCTTGGAGATTGAAATCGCTGCACAAGCACAGTGGAAGGGGAAAGAGAATCCCACTAAGATTTTGAATGGGAGAAGTTGGGGGGATGGAGGGAACTGGAAACACCCTTACTGCAGGGGACTTGATATGTCAAGTGGAATGGCGTGACAATAACTGTATTCACACAAACAGCCCATGGATATCATAACCTCAGTACATAGCAGCCTCTAGTGCTCTGCTAATATGCCCTGTAGTGCACTTTCAGGAGAAGCAATGTTATCCTTATTTCTGATGCCAGACAAGCATATGTACAGCACAAAAGCTGCTTTAAGCATGGGATGGGTGCTTGCCCCAGGTGTGTGGTGTATACCAACAGATCCCTCAAACCTGAGGTCTGGTATAGGGGAAGGTGGAAGGGAAGCATAGAGGTTAATAAACAGTGAGCTCAGTGTCATGTTGAGCCTGAAGATGGCAAGAGTAAAAGGTGGAAATGCTCAGCATAAAGTGTGGGGAGCATAAAAGGATATGGTAGGGGAGGTTCAGAATAATGTCAGGCCAATCCCTTAGGCAAGCATGAAGAGCACTTGTGATCCAAGGAAGAAGATAATATCCTGAACCTAGAGAGAAGTATACATACATGCTGGTCCTTATATACCACTATGCCTATCTATGACATCATCATGACATCATGTGAAGAACAATAGTGACTGATGGACATAGGGCCCAGACTAGCCTAGACTACAGTGTCACAGTGAAATGGTGAAGAAGAGAAAAGTTCTATCAGGGGATCCAGGACAGTCCCAAGTTCCAGAGGTTGTGGACCATGTCACCAGTCTGGACATCCACTGGCAGTATCTTTGCTACCCATTCCAGAATCCGACGGGTGTTTGACCTACCCAACATCGAACCCGGTAGACTTCAAGTTGCGCTGGCAAGAGGCTTCGAGTTGGAGCCGAAACAAAGTCGCTCGCACAGCCACATATATCAAAGGCGTGTGCCACCAGGCCCCGTTCGACACGCGTTCGCCCATTCGATCAACATGGACCCGTACACACCCAGGACTCGTCCGGCGCGCAAGAACAACCTCACTCTGTCGGTCAAGGAGTACACCAAGGGATGCCACTCGGAATATAAGCCCATACTTTGTTATTGACGCTCGATGTAGATCACGGGCACAATCGCGTCCGTCAGGAGGAACCGACAGCTGAGCGACGATATTGACGAAGAGATCGACCCCCGCAGGCAGAATTCGCGTGAAGACCGGGGAAGAAGTGCGTGTCTTGGCTGCCTTGTCTCCAGGAGTCGTCGCTTGACGTTCATGGCCGCAGGTACCGAGTCGTCGTTCATCGCCGAGACGTCGTTTGTCCGTGCACCGTTGAATTCTCGCGTCGGAGCAACGAATCTCGCTCCAAAGAGCAAAGGAAAAGAGAAGGAGGATCCGTTAGATCTCCTCCCTATCGATATACAAGAGGCTATCATCCTCGAGGACCTGCTGTACGTGTTGATGGTGAGTGACCGCTCTTTATTGCAACCCGGTAAGACCGACTCAAACACTTCAGGGCATCGAAGCCACGCATGTGACATATCATCCTGATTACTCGCCAGAGGATGATGATCCTCTGCAGGGGATACGCTTTGTCGTATCGTCCCCGCTAGGTAAGTCTGCTTCTTACCAACAAAGTCTTGGGAGCGTCTACGTCGTGCCAGACGACCGACGTACTTTCCTTAGATCCGTCACTTCGGGATTTGACAGAACGCGTCCTCCCGCTTGGCACATATTATACGGCCATATCTGCATTCGTTGAAAGCCGAAGCCATCTAGACTTTGGTCTCGTTAATCACGCACTTTGTGCTGCTATCCGGGACATGCTAAAGGTTCGTCGTCCGGCCTCTAGAGAAGCTTCCTAGACGGATGGTGTTCCATGCAGGAGTACCAGACTCTCTTATCGCAATTGGAACACGCGTTCAACACGTCCCCACAGTTTACCCTACAGAAGCTCTGGTTCTATATCCATCCGACGGTCCATACCCTTTCCTTGATCTACCAATTGGTCCTTGAACTAGCCAACACTGATGATGATGACGGCTCTTCCCTTTCTTCCTCCTCAGTCGACGAAGAGCAGGATGCACGGGACGAAGCCCTCGGTCTAGGCGGTGCGAAATTGAAAGCCGTGCTTTCTGAGATTACCAAATCGTCGACTGGCGCAGCTATTCCCGTCAAGGGTGGAGAGGTACTCTCCGTCATCTACGAACGGATGCAAGGCATGTCCGGAGACCCTACGGCGTGCAAATTGTATGGTACCTTGTTGAGCGCGGCCGGGATCCCGTACGCGCAAATGCTTCGCGATTGGATAACGACTGGGAGATTGCAGGATCCGTACGAGGAATTTTGCGTCAAAGAGAGTAAATTTATTAGTAAGGGCATTTTGGAGGTGGACTACACGGACGAATACTGGGAAAGACGGTACACGGTGAGTCGTTTGACGCCTTTCCCGCAATATCTCATGTCTTGCATAGTTGCGTGATGGTTCAACATCGTCGTCGAAACGGCAGCATGCCGGTGTCCCACCACCAAGAACTCCGGGTGGTAGGCTGCCAGGCGGTGCATGTATTCCCCCGTCGCTCGAAGGGTGGAAGTACAAGGTCCTTCTCGCTGGTAAATACTTGAACGTCATCCGTGAATGTGGTATAGAACTGCAGACAAGTCATCATCAAGCGAGCGGAGAACAGCAGCATTCCATGGATGACCAAAAGTGAGCCTCATCGCCATGTCTCTGCACTCGTCAATAACTGCTCTTTAGATTATACAAGTTCGTAGAAGATGCCTACACACATGCCAACCAAACTCTTTTGCAGCTACTATTGCAGGATCAACAATTAATCCCTCGTCTGCGCTCTCTAAAACGATACTTTTTCTTATCACAGTCCTCTTTCCTTACACACCTGCTGGACCTCGCACACACGGAACTTAAAAAGCCCGCAAAGTCGGCTAGCATCGTAAAGTTGCAGAGTCTACTTGACCTCGCACTCACGGCTGATGATGCGCTATTCCGGGAGGACGTCAAAGTCAGTGTCGCCGGTACGGGACTATACGAATGGCTGTTGAAAGTTATCAGCGTGAGCGGAGTTATTGGAGGAGATGATGGAGAGGGTGTGCCTGACGGTGCAGTGCAAGATGACACCAAGAGGGATCGGGACAAGGACAGAGACGAGAAAAAGCCAATGCTCGGTAAGTGTCTGAGAGTATCTTGTGACGAACCCGGGATCTCACGTACTTTGCAGCCATCGAGGCTCTTGCGCTCGACTATACCGTAAAATTTCCGCTCTCCCTTGTAATCTCTCGCAAGACCATCCTACGTTATCAACTTATTTTCCGTTTTCTTTTGCACCTCAAAAACGTCGAGCAGTCGCTTACCTCGATGTGGATTGAGCAGAAGGCAGTTACGTGGCGCAAACCCGTTCCCAACCACCCCGAATTTGAACAATGGCGACTGCGCGTTTTACTCCTTCGCGCGCGGATGCTGGCGTTTGTTCAACAGATACTAGCCTTTGTCACCTTTGAGGTCCTGGAACCTAATTGGCGCTCTCTGGAGGCAAAGCTGGCTAAGGTGACGACGGTGGACCAGTTGTTGAGGGATCATCTCGATTTCTTGGATACCTGTTTGAAGGAATGTATGCTGACGAGTGCAAAATTACTCAGGGTAGGCATCGCGAGCCTGTTCAACGGTACTCTTGCTGACGGATCTTCCATTCAACAGGCATACTCACGCATGATCGTAACATGTTCAACGTTTGCGCTCTACTCGTCGTCATTTACGAAATCAGCGTCGCAGGCCCTCTCGGCTGCTGAATCAGGTGATGGGGACCAAGCGATGGGCAAACGATGGGACTTTTTGAAGAAATTCGAGTCAAATTTTAATCATTGGTGTGTCCTCTCGTGCGAGTGTGAGCGCAACGTTCATCCACCTTACTTTCGTTAGGTTCAAGGTAACGGTAGTCTGCCTCCGAGCAGTCGGTGTTACTTACCCCATTATTTCAGTTTCATTTAGACTGTGTGCAGTACTACGCGTCAAGCGAGAACGTCTCGCTCCTCCCGCTGGTGGTGAGGCTAAGCAGTATTAAATCCGTGTCATAGCAAACCACCCATATACTTACATACAGTAATTGCATCATTGAGTTGGAGTAGGAACAGTCTGAACTGTTGACCATCAAGGCACTCGATCGAGTACTCAAAAGCGCCAACAGCTGTCGGGAAGGGCCTCTTGACTCGTGCACACGCCGAAATGGTCTACCAACAAGCAAGCAACTCACCCATGTCTTCTTTTGACCTTCTGCCCATCTCTGAGCCCGGCCCACCAGCTCAGCCCGAAGGCTGCGATGCACGCAACTAGCGTCACCTGCAAACTTCCCAAGTAATACACCCTCCCATCAAGACACCGACGTTCCGGAGATAACTCGTGCGACACTAGGGCGACCGACGACAAGGGATGGTCCATCAACGATGAACGTGTGTCCTGTGAGGGTGCATGCGCATCCAGGGTATGCCCAAGCACGAAGGAGAAAAGGTTGCCACCAACAACAGATGAGAACAAGATATAACCCCAGTTCTCAGAGAAGTGAGCTGGGGCAGGGAATAGAACCACTCATGAGTAACTGGTTTCCGTGAGCCGATAGCTGAGCCTACCCAGTCCGAACTATTCAATCAGGATCGATGGGTAAACCCCCAATGATCCATAGGCGAGTCCTAATGAAAGGGTAGCTATCCACAGGGTCTCGACGGAGGAGACAGCAATCGCGACAGCCTGGGAGATAATGAACAGTGACGAGACGAGACACAGACAATACGCGCGTGGAATGCGAAGCCGCGTGCGTGCAAGGTCAGATATCAAGCCTGAAATAAACTCAGTCGTCGACCAAAAAAAGGAGGGGGGCATGGACCCTACCGATCAGAAGGCGTCCTGTAAAGTTTCCTAGGCTCAGGATGGACACCTGAGCAACCTGCCACTTGGAGGCTTCAACCTCATCATAATGAGGGTGCGCCCTGGCATAAAGCGCGTGGGAAATGGATCCGACATTGTTTATATCTATGGGGGTGAATACGGTTGGACGACCCACCAAGAAAGACACATGCACTGACACGTAATTCCGACTCCACTACCTATGGGGTCAGGTCAGAGTTAGCTCGGGACACATCACCAGGCACCTACATATGGCCATGATCGCAAAAACGAGGTAAAAGTCTGGAGTGAGCCGTAACCGTTTTCCGTAAATATTGGGCAGCACATCTTTATTCTCGATGCTTTGTTCGTGCTGCAAGCCAACCGGAGGGTTTCCCTGTTCGTGCGATAGGAATGGAGTGGAATCCGTGTCTGCCCCTGCATCCACTTTTCTCCCTGGCATTACTTGTGGCTCCGTAGTGAAGGCGATAGCATCCCTACTCTGGATGGGATCGTAACCCTCAATTATGGATCTGTCCCGCATGTCTCGGCTCATCGGAGGCGGAGGGACTGGCTTGACAATAAATATACCTATAGCCGTCAGGACCACTGTTCCAACGGCAAGGGTTGACAGGAAAGTAGATATATCTCCTGGGAAGAGAGTGCGTGCAAGCAGGGAGAACATGAGAGCCGAAGGACCGACACCCGACATGACAAGACCGATGGTAGTGGCACGCTGGCGAACGTCAGTTACGAGTTTCAGTGCACACAAAAGTGAAGGGCAAGGAACACGCACAGCACTGGACGAAAAACTTTGTCGCAGTTGCGCTCAGAGCAGCCCCCAGCCCTGCAATACTCCCCGAGCCCGTCATGTACGCATATGCAACGAGTAATGTAAAACGCAGTGTGGAAATGGTCGAGCTATCATCGCCTATGCCATCATCATACATCTTCTTGATCCCCAAGTAGCCGACGAGGAAACAGATCGAGGCCCCAATAAGCGGGATTCGTGGGTCCTTGCGGTCGATGACCCGGCCCCAGACAGGACCAGAGGTGTATGTGCCCACTGTATGGAGTGGTTAATCGAGAGCCAGAGAGGGATATGAACGTAGCACTGTTTGCTGCGATACCAATGATGTTAAGTTGTGTATGGGATATTCCGAGCTGGGGTGCGTAGACTGGAATGTTCACGGACAGGGGGCTCGGGGTGTGAAGAGCAACGTACCAGAGTATGTCTGACCGAGCACAAACACCCACGATCAGAGTTTCCTCCATCATTGTGTCAAATCGACTGACATAGTTGGTCCCAGAACCTAGCGCGACGAGGACAGACCCGCAGAGGGTAATGATCCAGGATATACCAGGCATCTTGTCCGGGGGAAACGGACAGCTTGATGCCCAACAACTTTATATTTCTGGTTGAGACTGAGCGGTGCGCTATGGGACTAGGTCCGACGAGCCTATCATGCACGTTTTGCGGGTGGAGATAGGGAGTAGTCACGTGATGTACTAAGATACTTGGGCTGAGTGCGCTAGAAAGAACGAGCAGGACATCCGGTTCAACCCACCATTTCGGACGATGCTCCTCAACATACATGTACTTGCGTAGTCCTGGCTTCTGTATTCACCCATCTTGCACCTTTCCCACCGCTTGTACACTCGGCTGCATCAAGTGGCTCTGGGGGTACGCCTGGATGCTAACGCATGTTGTCACCTGTGCATTGTATCCCCATGGTCATTTAATGTGCTGCTGGGCCCTCGACCTAGTGCTCAGCGCTGGTCGTTCCTACCATCGGGTCTCTACCAAATGCTAAGTCGCCCTGGTGAGAACTATCCTCCGCCTTGCTTATTGGTGTTGCAGTCAAGCTGTACCAATTCAGTTTAGTGAGCCTCTCTGCTGCCTTGTGTTTAACTATGTTCTTCATAGAGTTTCTCATCTTTGTCGACGCGCACGACCTAGTCGACTTCACCTGCGCAGTTTTCCGTCCTAGTAAGCAGCATATTCTCGTCATCGAGCTCTCGCCGATTGCTTCAGGACCAAGGAACGTAACTGGTGCCCTCATCTCTGTCTCTGGCGCCTCGCCTCGCTCCCGCCGATTGATGACCGGCACAGCATGCTCATGAGCACGAGATGCCAGCGGGCGCTCTGTCTACTGGCGGTTTCGTGCTCGTGTGTGTGCTTCGCCCTCTCCTTCATTGTTGTCGTGGTTGCCACCCCGCACCGCCGTTACTCCCCCCTTGCCTTTCCCCTGTCCCCTCTCGTACACCCTCTTGCCTTCTCCCGTCGTTACTATCGCCTCACCCTGTCTCACCGTCTCACTGTGCCCCCGTCTTGCCACCAGCATGGTCAACAAGTGGTGTCCAGCATATCGGAAAGTGCAAGCTGCCAACTTCCATCGCTGTCACCCCTGTCGCACCCTCGCCTTGCGCTCTCGCCTCTCCCGCCTTCCTCGCTGTTGCCCTCGCCTCCCCCCCTTTCACCCACCGTCACCCTCTGAGTCCCACCTCTCCTTTCCCTCATCCTCGCCGCCGTCTAGCGGTCGTCTCATCCTCGTCTTACGTTGTGAAATGTGTCACAGGTCGACCAAAGCGGTGGCAGGGGGTCACTCAAATAAAATATTCGGACACCATGCCGAACGCACAGAGTCCCAAACTTATTGTGCCGAGGGATACATGACCGTCTGGACTTCCATACCGACTGTTTATCCCCCATCCGAAGGGAGTATCATGACCTCACGGCTTCCCCGTCCGCTTCTCTCACTGTTCCATCTGCGAACGGCCAATCGCTGTATCAGGTCTCCTTGCAAATAGTATTTCGATCGGTCCGAAGGCGTCAACGGTAGGTTTTTCTGCAGCCGAACTGGCAAGTCAGGCTACGCCATCGAGCCCGTGGGTGAGCACAAGCGCGCCAGAGCGAAAAAAAAAAGGACACTCACGTTCGATATATACTGGCGTCCAAAGGCAACGAGCCCGCCCTTGTCCTCTGCCGTGCGCAAGGCTGTCTCTCGGGAATACCCGCCTGCCGATAGGAACACCCTGCCCTCGCCACCTTGGCCGCCCTTCCATATCGTCCGCAAAAATTCATTGTTCTCGTCTTCTTCCCATGCTTGGTCGGCGATGCCTGCCACGCGCGACTCGACCACGTGGAGATACGCCAGCTTGGGATGCTTGTCGCGCAGTGCGGTGGCAAGGTAGGCAAAGGTCGGTCGCGGGTCCTTCATCTTCATGTCTACAAAGTTCAATACAAGATGAGCATAAAAGCAGCGCCTCGCGGACCGGCTCAAGGGTGCTCACCTTGGAACGTGCTCCAGGGACTGATGCGGACGCCGACTCGGTCAGCGCCAACGGCATCCACGACGGCGTCGACAACCTCTCTCGCGAACCGCGTCCGGCCTTCTTCGTCCCCGCCCCACCCGTCCGTGCGTGTGTTGGACGTGGATTGAAGAAACTGGTCGATGAGGTATCCGTTTGCGCCGTGTACCTCCACGCCATCGAACCCCGCACCGTAGATCGCATTGTGTGCGGCATTCGCATACGCGGCGATGTAATCCTTGATCTCACCTTCGGTCAGCGTGCGAGGGGCCTTGGGCTTGCCAGCGAGGACAACGTCGGATGCGGAGACATAAGGCGAAGGTGGATCTTGCTTTTCGAGCACGTCTGTGTCGGCGGCGCGACCCAGAGCCCAGAGCTGGAGGAAGATGTACGACCCCTGGGCGTGGACCGCGTCCGTGACCTTGTGGCCACGCCGTGAGACGGATGTCTCGCAAGCAATCAAAGGTCCCCATACCTTTTTCCAGCCTTGGATTTGGGCATCCGTGTAGATTCCGGGGACGTGTGCGTATCCGCCCGCATCGTGAGAGATGAAGGTCGCTTCCGTGATCAGCAAGCTCCCGGGTGCGGAACCGCGCTGGGAATAATAGGATGCTTGACAAGGTCCAGGGACGTGAGAGGCGTAGGCCCGTAACCGGGTCAACGGGGCGAGCACGACGCGGTGCTCGAGGTTCACCCGGCCGACCCTGATGGGCTTGAACAGTGCAGGGGTCTGTTGGGTAGCGGACATGGCTAACGACGTTGGCTAGATGCGAGGTGTGGGTAGTCGATCTGGAAAGCCGGTTTTTTGGGACGATGTTGGACGGTTGGTGAGCACACTGGCATGCTTTATAGGTACCAGAGCTGGTGCGTCCGCTGGAAGGCCTCGAGTAGGGCTTGGTAAGGCTTTCTGTCGTCCTCGGGGAGTAGGTCGGGCTGATCGGTCATCTTGCTCGCACTCCCGAATTCATCTCACTCGGTGTCTTCGTAAGGTGGGCGGTGCGACCGTCATCTGATCAGGGATGTCTGGTCTGCAAGACCGGTTTAAAGGTGGGGGTGTGCGGGTGCTGACATCGACCACTCGATAGCGAGAATCTAGGATTGGAAAGGAAGCACAGTACTGAGTAACTTATTTAAGTGTACCTATCGCAGCCATAGGAACAGCGTGTGGACTGTCGGCAAGGACCTCGCTTGACTCGTGCACACACCGAAATGGCCTACCAACGAGCAAGCAACTCACCCATGTCTTCTCTTGATCTTTTGCCCGTCTCTGAGCCCGGCCCACCAGCTCAACCCGAGGGCTACGATGCACGCAACCAGCGTCACCTGCAGACTTCCCAAGTAACACGCTCTCCCATCAAGACACCGACGTTCCGGAGATAACTCGTGCGACACTAGAATGACCGACGACAAGGAACGGTCCATCAACGATAAACGTGTGTTCTGTGGGGGTGCATGCGCATCCAGGGTGCGCCCAAACATGAAGGAGAACAGGCCGCCACCGACGGCGGACGAGAACGAGATATAACCCCAGTTCTCAGAGAAGTGAGCTGGGGTAGGGAATAGGTCCATTCGTGAGTAACTGGTTTCCGTGAGCCGATAGCTGAGCCTACCCAGTCCGAACCATTCAATTAGGATCGATGGGTAAACCCCGAGTAAAGATCCATACGCGAGTCCTAATGAAAGGGTAGCTATCCACAGGGTCTCGACGGAGGAGACAGCAATCGCGATGGCCTGGGAGGTAATCAAGAGCGCCGAGACAAGACAGAGACAATATGCGCGCGGAATGCGAAGCCGCGTGCGCACAAAGTCAGATATCAAGCCTGAAATAAACTCAGTCGTCGACCAGGGGAGAGGGGCATGGACCTTACCGATCAGAAGGCGTCCTATAAAGTTTCCTAGGCTCAGGATGGACACCTGAGCAACCTGCCACTTGGAGGCTTCAACCTCATCATAATGAGGGTGCGTCCTGGCATAAAGTGCCTGGGAAATGGATCCGACATTGTTTATGTCTATGGGGGGAATATTTGCGGTTGAACGGCTTCGAGAAAGGTGAAATGTACTGACACGCAATCCCCACTCCACTACCTATGGGGTCGGGTAAGAACTAGCTCAGGGCACATCACCAGGCACCTACATATGGCCATGATCGCAAAAACGAGGTGAAAGTCTGGAGTGAGCCACAATCGTCTGCCGTGAATATCGGGCAACACGTCCTTATCCTCGATGCTTTGCTCATGCTGCAAGCCGACTGGAAAGAGGGTTAAATTGATAGCGGACGGTGAGACGGGTACGAACCATCACCCTGCTCGTATGATAGGAGTGGTGTAGAATCTGCGTCTGCCCCTGCATCCACTTCTCTCTCTTGTATTACCCGTGGCTCCCCGGTAAAGGCGACAGTGTCTCTGCTCTGGACGGTATCACAATCCTCAATTATAGGTCTAGGCCAATCCCACGCGTTCGGACTCGTCGGAGGTGGAGGGACTGGCTTGACAATAAATGTGCCTATGACCATCGGGACTGTTGTTCCGACGGCGAGGGTTGACAGGAAAGTAGATGTGTCTCCTGGGAAGAGAGTGCGTGCAAGCAGGGAGAACATGAGAGCCGAAAGACCGACACCCGACATGACAAGACCGGTGGTCGTGGCACGCTGGCGAACGTCAGTGTCTCGGTGCACAGAAATGTGAAAGGCAAGGAGCACGTACAGCACTGGACGGAAAACTCTTTGCAGTTGCGCTCATAGCAGTCTCCAGCCCTGCAATACTCCCCGAGCCCGCAACGTACCCGCATGCAACGAGTAATGTAAAACGCAGTGTGGAAATGGTCGAGCTATCATCGCCTATGCCATCATCATACATCTTCTTGATTCCCAAGTAGCCGACGAGGAAACAGATCGAGGCCCCAATAAGCGGGATTCGTGGGCCCTTGCTGTCGATGACTCGGCCCCAGACAGGACCAGAGGTGTATGTGCCCACTGTAGGGAGTGGTTAATCTGGAGCCAGAGAGGGATATGAGCGTAGTACTGTTTGCTGCGGTACCAATGATGTTAAGTTGTGTATGGGATATTCGGAGGCGAGCACCGAGCTGGGGTGCGTAGGCTGGAATGTTCACGAACAGGGGGCTCGGGGTGTGAAGAGCAACCCACCAGAGAATGCCTGGTCACCCATGGTCAATGTTTTTTCTAGCATAGAGTATCAAACCGACTGACGTAGTTGGTCCCAGATCCTAGCGCAACGAAGATGGATCCGAAGAGGGTAATAAGCCGGGATATTCTAAGCGTCTTGTCCGGGGAGAGGGACGGTTTGGCGTTCACCGACTTCATATTTCGGGTTGAAAATGGGACCAAGTCTGCCCGGGTGCCTGCGCAGGCTTTTGAGGGGATCCATGGAGCTGCTAACTAAGCAGCGTCGAGTACGATAAGAGATAAGCCGTGGTCACGTGATAACAGCTTTTCCGTTCATTGTTCCCACGCACTTGTCCAGTCGGTACAGCGACCTGCGAGGCGACCAAGTCACGGTGGGCGCGGTCGGCCATGAGGGACAAGAATGTGTTCAACATAAAAAGATGCCTGCCTCGCATGGTACGCGCTTTCTGCACTATGCTCTGTGACTGCAAGGTTGAATCGTGCTACCCGGTAGAGCTGGTCATTGGACAACCTCTACAGTGTCTGGGCACGCGCTTTCGTCACACAAAAGCATGTCGATTTCACCCGAACCAACCGGACGCTCTTCCAGCAACGCTGGACCGCAAAAGCGCTCATGCGCGCCTACCACGGCGACTTTATTCCCGAGAAAACGTTCAAGAGGTGGTATCTCCCCACGACGCTGCCGGACGTGCGTCCCCGCACGGAGACGAAACGTGACGCGAGCCTTGCGCTGGACGAATTCGCAGGTCGGTCGGAGCAGGTTGAGCGCGCGGAACGCAGGAAGAAGGACGAGGACGAAAAGGGTCTCGCGCCGGTTGGAAGCTTGATGATGGCCGGAGTCGAGCGACGGATCGACGTGTTCATCTTTCGGTGTTGCTTCGCGTCTAGCGTGTACGAGGCACGCAGGCTGGTGATTCATGGCCACGTTTTGCTCAACGGCAAAAAGGTATGTGGTCGGGTCTGTACCTCGTTTGTGGTACTGACATGTCATGTCCGAGTAGCATTCGGATGCCAACACTCGCTTGGCTCCGGGCGACATGGTCTCCGTGGACCCTGCTGAAATCAGATTCCTGCAAGAACCGAAACCGCCCAAGGAGCCTGAGAGCGACCAAAGCGAGGACGGCCCCCCTGTGCAAACACCCGCGACGCCTTCCAAAACGCCCGACGGCCTCACGTCATTCCATCTGCCTTCCTATGCTTCGCCGTTCATTTTCCTCCCTGCATACGCCGAGGTGTCGTTCCAAACGTGCTCTGCTGTCTATGTTCGCCATCCCACCGCACGGCCTGGCTACAGCGAGATCCCGACGCCGTACGACGCCGATGGGGAGGTCGTTCGTCTCGCTTGGGAGTGGTACGCGAAGCGCCGGCCAAGGACGCGGAGCAAGAGCCAGTTGCGACGGCTGCCCGAAGGTCGCGATCGTCGAGTGGGCGGGGTTTGAAGGACCGCCGGGGGCCTGTTGCATTTACGCTTAGTGTCGAGGTAATACACGCGGTTTCTACCATACTTGTCGACGCAATGGCAGTCAAGGATAGGTCTGCCCGCTTCTCTAGTGTGACTCCAGAACCGATCTTACATACGAGCACCGGGGAGGTCTCCTGAGTGTGCGATACATAGCTAATATCTACCCACCACGCCGTCGCGAGGGCCGCGCAGGTGTGGTCCGGATCGTATGCTCGTCCGACGGTTGAGAGAGGCACCGTGGCTGTCCGACTTCATTTCGTTTGACTGATAAAGTTGTCCGTTTCGTAATCGGAGATTGAAAGTGGCCCTTGGATTGCCAACGATATGCCCGACAGCGAGCACAACACCGCGCTCGCCGACGACCCCTTCCTCCTCAACACCCTCCTCCTCCTCGCAGCCAGCTCCCTCGCCCTCGCACTCACCGCCTGTCTCTGGCACCACTTCTACTCGGCGCACCCCGCCATCCTGCCCCTTCCTTTGTCGACCCCCTCCCTCCCCACCCCGCCCGTCTCGCTCGCCCCAGAAGAAAGGGACCGCAAGAGCACCCGCTCCAAGGAGCGTCGCCGCAGGGGCAAAGATCCCTTTCGGGACCTCCTCAAGGCCGGAAAGAAGTCGAAAGCCCTCCTCAAGGCCATCAGGGCCACCGACAGCGACCTCTCTCCTCCCTCTGCAGACATGCCCTCACATCCGTCCGGGAACGACGACTCCTCGACCTCGCGCTCCCAGTCTCCAGACGTCCTTGCGCGCGCTCCTACACCGTTGGGCCTTGAATGCGACGATGGTTGCAGTGTCAAGGACACGGCCCCCAGCACCGACACCTCTGCCTCGGCGGTCCCTTCGTCTGGCGACATCTCCGATCACAGTCTGTCAGACGCGTGCTCCCTCGCTGACGACACGCGCCCACCCTCCTGCCCCCCTTCAATAGCTGCCGTGGACCCCTCGATGGCCACCGCACATGCCCCCGAAGCCGCTCCCTCATTTCCGCCCGCCCCCACGCCTCAGCCATGTGACGTCCAGACGGCGTCCGCGAGTGGGAGCTGTGTTCAACTTGTCCGCGCCCGAACAAGGATACGTGCGTCGAAAATAGATTCGATTGTCAAGTCGTCATCGGCCGCGATTGACAGCGTGGCAAGGTCCTCCCAAATTATCCCTCCGTATCCGCTCCTATCTATATCCGCATCCACGTGCGCAACAGTTTCCTGATGTGCTGATCGTGTCCTGACCCGTCCCAGTCACTCCACCGACGGTGCCGGGCCGTCAACACCGACGAATGCCCGACTGTCGGCATCCCCACCACGGTCGCTCTCGCCATCCGGGAATCCCGGCTTCCGGGAACCCGCCTCACGGCCCGCGGACGAAGACGTGCTCACTGCCCACGCACAGCTCGCATCCATGCGCGATGCCCTCGAAGCAGCACAGCGACGCGAAGAGCAACTGCGCGTCGAGGCTGAGCGGGCAAACAAGGAACGTGACCAGCTCTGTTGGAGGTGGAACGAGGATGCCGGTGTTTGGCGGCGCAGAGAGGCAGAGGTCCGTCTTTCCGTCCTCTCTTTTGCCTCTGCAAACTGACGAGCGCCACAGCTTCAGGCCCACATACACCACCTGGCGCAGCAGCTGCAGGCGTACGTGGCCGTCGCATCGTTCCAGGCTCAGCAGCAGGCCTCGAGCCTCCCGTCCTCTGGCTTTTCATCTCCGACGTCGCCCCGTGCGCACCCGTCTCCACGTTTACAGCACCACGCGGCCTTTCCGCTCCCACCTGCTATGCGGGCTCAGAACTCGGCGAGCCCGCCAGCACACGTGCAGGCGCTGCTTGCGTCCACGCCCATGCTGATGTCCCACCCGCCAGGATTTGCAGCACCCCCCTCGGCACCGTATCCGGGTGCGGGACTGGGCATGTCACCCCTGCTATGGCCTGGCATGGCATCGTGCGTTGCAAACCGGGACCCTAGGTACGCTCCCGGGACGCCTGATTCGTCATCGAGGGGCCGACGGCGGCGAGGCCGTGCCGAGGATGTCAAGAACGCGTCGGACGAGTCGTCGTTGGGCGACTGGGACGGGTTGGAAGACGGCTCGGAGGACGAGGATCCCTGGGAAGGGGAAGAAGGGGAAGAAGAGGACATTTTCAGAAACAATGCACTGGCGGACGCTATTTTGAAGCGTCCGGAGAGCATTCGGGATTTGAGCGCCAGCGCACGGAAGCGGTCTGGAGTGGGGCGCGGCAGGGTGCAAGGGATGGCTGCCATCAAGGACCCAGCGATCGACCCGCCACTAGTCGACGTCCCCGCTGTTGCGCAATAACACCCTCCCTCGAGATGCTATTGCTGTGATGTGCCATTCATTTGATAGTCCCCTCCTTACTTTTCTTTAAGCAAAAGTTACTCTTATCGCATCTTTTCTACATCCGATCACGGGGACCGTCTCTGCTTTTATATTTTTATAGTATCATAGCTTTTTTGGATCTTAACTCGTACTATAGTCTTATAGTCGATCTCGTTTCGCGGCCATGTGCCACTCAAGGACCATCGCGTCCGAGAGGTCTCGTTGTACATGAACGGGGGCGTGGTCGAGAAGCGGTCGCATCCGCCAGCATGGACGCCGTCACGAGCCCGAGCCACTGCCCGAAGCCTCTTGTTGCCGCTGGGCGAGCATCCGCCTGGTCACGTTGGTCGGCGTGGACACGAGAGCGGGGAGAAACACGTACTGTCGGGCGGCCAGCACCATCTGCGCCTTGCGTGCACGCAAGCTTGCCTCGCGCCTTTCGGGGGAGTCTTCCCACTTGGCTTTCCCGCCCGCGTTGGCCGCGCCGTCGTCGTTTTCGGGCTCCTCGGCGAGCTTTTGCTGGAGGTGGTAGCGCTCGATGAGAGAGGGCGGTCTCGAGGTCGTCGCTGCGCTGGTGCGTGTCGTCGGTCGGCGCTGGGCCGTGTTGGGCGTGTCGGGGCGCGGGTAGAGGGTAAAGTAGGCGGGTGGGGGCTGTGACCAACGTGACTCGGGGAGGGGACGGCTGGGCGTCGGGACGTACCGGCTCGAGAAAGCCGCGCTCAAGGATCTTGTTCGAGGTGAGCTCGACGCTGCCGGTGCGCAAGAGGTCGAAGCGGATGTTGTCGCTGTGTGGGAACGTGTTGGGAGGGGCGCGGAGAGGACGGGGGGGGGACGTACGGGGGGATGTCGGGGAACATGGTCTGGATCTGGTCGACCTGGGGCGGGGTGAGCGGGGTGGGTCGGCGAGGACGAGGACGGACCATGTGCTGGGTGACATGTTTGGGTCGGAAGCCGAGTGCGGCGGTGGCGGAACGGGCGTTGGACGACGCGGGCGGGCCTGGGCGGGGGATGAGGCGGGGACGGGGACGGGGGAGGGGGACTGACCTGAGGTGGCCCAGCGCACGATGAACACGATCACGGCGAACGCGACGAGCGCATTCACGACTTCGCTCATGGCGGTCGCTTCCAACCAGGGTGACTCAGCAACTCCTCCATGCCCGTCCGACTCGCCGTGCTGGTTTGCGACCACCTCAGGCAGCCGTTCAGAGACCTCCACGGCGACTATGCGCGGCTGTACTCACAGCTGTTTGCCCACGCGCTCGCCCGCATCCCCGCAGAGACCGCCTTCACGCTCGACAGCTACGACGTCGTCGACGCGAGGGCGTACCCCCCCGACGACGTCCACTACGACGGCCTGCTCATCTCCGGCTCCCGTGCGTCCCTCCCTCCCTGCGTGCGTGCGTGCTCACACGATCCTCGTCTAGGCGCCTCCGCGTACGAGGACGTCGGGTGGATCAACACCCTCGTCGCCTACGTCCAGCGCATCGTCGCCGAGAAGCCGTCCCTAAAGATATTTGGTGAGGCCCTCCCGCGTCCGCCTCCTCTCGCCAACGCCCCGCCCCAGGCATCTGCTTTGGTCACCAGATCGTCGCCAGGGCCCTCGGCGGCGCCTGCGTGCGCAACGGCGGCCGCTGGGAGGTCGCCGTCACCTCCGTCCAGCTCACCCCCCTCGGCAAAGCCATCTTTGGCGCCGACGAGCTCGTACGCCCCCCCCCCCCACGCCCGTGCACGTCTCGTTGGTAACCCTCGTCCGACAGCACATCCAGCAGATGCACGGCGACCACGTCCCGACATACCCGCCCGGCGCGCACATCCTCGGCTCGACCGAGCTCACGCCCAACCAGGGCATGGTGCTCTTTGACGACCCCGCCTCGGCGACGGCGCCGCGCGTCGACCTGACCGCCATCCACGTGTTCACCGTCCAGGGCCACCCCGAGTTTACCGCGCCGATGATGCTCACGCTGCTCAACGCCCGCGTCGCGCTGTTGGGCGAGCACGTCGTCCGCGATGGCCTCGTCCGGGCGGGCGGGATACCCGGTCGACAGCATCCGGACGGGCTGGCCTGCGACGGCGTCGACAAGGTCGGCAGGGTCATGTGGGGCATCCTGGGCGTCGCTTGACAGCACGAGTGGGACGACGAACGGCCCCGCGTGTCGACCCCATAGTATTATGCACGGCGCCCATACCGGCGCAGTTTATCCAAACAAGTAACGATGTGTATGTATATGACCAGCAAGACGGAAAGTGAGATCGTCATGTTTTGAATATGACGATGAGCACGAGCAGCACGAGAATGAGCAGCCCGATGGTCACCGTCGACGCTACACCGGGGGGGGGGGGGGCTCAGCGGACGCCCCAGGCGAGGGCACGAGACGCACCGTTGTCCTTTGCCCCGCGGGCGACCCGCGCGAGCTGTCGCCGTGCGCCCGTCATCCGCCCGTCCGTCCCGTCCAGCTCCGTGTCCAGCGCGTGCAGCAAGCCCGTGTGCACCTCGAGCTCGTCGTTGATCTGCAGCGATATATGGTGCTGCCGGTGGATCGACGACGACAGGTGGTCGAGCTGCGCGTCCTGGTCTGCACACCCCACGTCGGTGCCACGAAAAAAAAAAAAAAGAGAGAGGGGAACACGGACCTTGGATGATCTGCCGCTGTTGCAGCGCGATCCCTTCGTCGCTCGCCGCACGCGGGTCGTCCGTGTACGGCTCGAACACGGGCTCGAGGCTCTCCTTGTGCTCGCGCGTCTCGGGCAGCGTCGGCGTCGGCGGCGGGGATGGCGACCCGGACGGGGACACTGGGTCGCGCAATGGGATGCTGTGTCGACCGTCGAGCGGGGTGTGTGTGGTGGGGGGGAGTCGTATACGCACCTCGCCAATCCGGCCTTGTCCGCTTCCTCCTCGCCCAGCATGCCCCGCAGCCTCTCGTACTGTCCCCGGAGTACCGCTACGCCGTCGTCTCCGTCACTGTCCCTGTACTCGGGCCCGACATCCTGCAGGGCAACCACACCGTTGCGCAGCGTCCGCAGGTTCGTCACGATCTGCGCGAGGTGGAGCGAGGGGTGCGTCGCTTGCAGACGTTGTCGCTCGAGGAGCAGCGAGAGCGTGGTGGTCGTCAGTGCGGTCAGTTTCGCTTCCGAGAACATGTCTTGGGGCGTGTCGGGCCCGGACTCGCGCTCGTCGTGCGGCCCCTCGTGCAAGAGGGCAGTGAGACGTGGTCACGTGATCATTTCACTACGGACGACAGCTCATGTTGTCTTTACCCCTCCCCATGCCACCTTTTGCCCGCCGCTCCGTGGTGCGCCGTCTCCCTTGGCGTTCTTGTCCCCCTCCTTGCCCTGTATCTTGCTGGCCAGCGACGGCCCCGGCAACGGCGACGCACGCAACCCGTCCAGCACCCTGGCCGCGTGCTCCGAATTGCGGATGAACCACCCCGCGTACCGCCTCCCGACGGTCGATTCTGCGATATGGATCATGTTCTGTCCAGCGCAAGGTCAGCGTTATTTCACACGCGCACACCCATCGCACCTCGTCGATCACAAAGTTGAGATCGCTGATCGACATCCACTCCCCGTCGAGCAGGCTGCCCCCGCCGTTGGACGGTGCCCCGTTGGTCGCCCCGCCTTTTTCTTCGTCCTTGTCTGCACTCGCGGCAATGTTGACGCGTCCGATGCATCGTCCCGCGTTCTTCATGACCATCATCCAGCTCAGCACTTCCTCCTCGTCCACGCCCGTGTCGAGGAACCCGGCGAGCTTCCGTGCGTCGAGCGACGTATACAGTTTCAACAAACTACGGAGGACAGGCACGGGCGTAAGCGACAAGAAATGCGACGTGAGCGCACGCAGGTGACGGTGTGTGGGGTCAGATATCGTCGCGTTCGGTGCAGAAGGCGACGTCGGTGACGATGTCGTGGGTGGGTTGAGCAACAGCGCCAGCGCCGTAGGATCGTCGTACGGTGGTCCGTTGGCGGTGATGAACTTGGGGCAGGCGTAGAGGAAGATTTCCTCAAACGTGCTCAGACCTTCCTCGCTGCACAGACGTGAGCGACAGACGGACACGCAGAGGGCACCACGCACCCCCGACCCATGCGTGTTATTTGTTCGCCATATCTCTCCCGCACAATGTTCATCACGTTGTCGTCCAACCGTGTCGGCGCGAGCGTGTTGCACAGAGCGAGCAGGGCGTACATGCGGTCGGCCGTTTTGTTGATCTGTGCCAGGTCCATCAACGCCGCATGCATTCCGTTGCGCACGTACCTGGTCATACTGGTAGCTCCGAGTGTGGTACTGTCTCGCGCGCATGACCCAGTTTAAGCAGCCCGTAAACACTCTGGCTGCGTCCGTCACTCTCCTGAGCATCAGATAACACACGCCGGCGTGGTATGCTGTGCTGACGTGCGCTGCGGTCGGTGCCGTGAAGGGCGCTTTCTGGCCCACGCCCAGGCCTAACCCGACTTGTTCGACGACTTTGAGCGCGAGCGTAAAGTCGCCGAGAAGAACGTGCACACGGAGGAGTCCGATCAGCGAGAAATACCCAAGCTGGCGGTACAGCGGTCGTGCGCCGTACTCGCCCACGACGTCCCTGGGTTGCGCGTCAGTCGAATCCGGGCGAGTGGGCTGGGAGACGTACTCGATCTCGTCGTCGGACTTGCCTTGGGCGCGGGCCCTGAGCCATTCGTTCACGTGGCTCTTTTGGATGAGGGAGTAGAGGACGTTGAGGACACTGTAGCTGCTCCACGCTTGGGCGCCACCCTCGGAGCCGAGCAGTGCGAGCTCGTCGTCCGTCTTGGTCGCCGGACGGGATCGAAAGAGCGCAAAGGACTGAAACTGGTAGATGAACTCGTCGATGATGTCCCACAACCACTGGGCGGGGAGTGAGAGGGCCACAGGCCCGTCCGAGTCTGTGTAAAAAAAGACATGAGTCCGACGGGCGACGGGGAAGCGGACGACGGACTGAGGAGATAGTTGAACAGCTCGCAGCTGTTCTCGTACGAATGGAACCGGTCATCGATGTTGGGCTGCAGGCGGGAGTAGACGTGGCGATAGTAGAGTTCCCGGTAGAGGACGAGAAAGATTTGGTCCTCGTTGACGAGGGGGGCGATGATCTCTGCTTCGGGCCACTCTGTCTTGGCGTAGAATTTCTCGGTGAGGCGGTTCCAGCCGGACTCGTAGGCGAGGGTGATCTCGGGCAGGTTGTTGTCCAACACGGCCTGATGGAAGTGGACGATGAACTAGGGATGGGGTCGGGTCACGCGCAGATGTGTGAGACGTGGGGGGGGACGTACGCGCTTGACGACGTCTGGGATCTGTGCAAAGGCGGTTTGCTGTGCGATCTGGGTCTGGGTCTGGGTCTGGTCGCCGAGCTCGAGGGCGTGCTCGTCGTAGATGTCGGGGGTGGGGTAGGAGGGGATCGCGAGGGGAATGTCCACGTCGTTGATCTCGTCGTCGAGGTCGGGCTCGGCGGCCCACAGGGCGACGCGCTGCGGTGTCGACATGGTCGAGGGGAGGAGAAAGAGGAAGGTGGTTCCCACCCGCCATCGTTGTCGTGCGATACGGCCCGTCCAATCAGCGCACGGCACAGCCTCGTCCGCCATCGCGCCGTCGCGTGCTCGCCAATAATTAAATATGTTTATATAAGCAGTAAATTAGCTTAAATCAGCACATTGTCCTGATGGCCATCGCCCCCTCCCTTCTCCCCCCGAAAATGTCCTGGAAACTGGGCTCGTCCAAAAGTGCGTCTTTTCCTCCTCCCCCCCTCGATCTCCCGCTCACGACCCCCCAGAGCCAGCAGACAATGCCGTCCTCTCCAGATCCGTGACCCCAATGCCGTCGCGCCCAGAAACGCCAAGGCCCACTGCGACGGCAGATCAGCAGGCCCACCTCCGCTCCGGCATGCTCACCATCCGCATCTTCTCAGGTCTGTCCTCTCCCGACCCATCATCTCCATGTCTCATCCCTCCCAGGCCGTGGCCTCTCCCTTGCGCCTGGCGTGCAGGTCCCGGAGGTGATCCAGAAGGCACTCGAGTCCTCTCCCCCGACACACAGACGTGCCGCCAGCAACCGCGAAAGCCTCCAGAGAAAGCGCAACTGGTGGCTCCCCTACGTCGTCCTCGAATTCGACAACAACCAGGTCCTCGTCGATGCCCTGGGCGGCGATCTCGCAAACCCCATGTGGAGCTACCGCGCCACATTGTACGCACCCCCGTCTGCATCCTTTTCGTGACACCGGCTCATGCCCCATGTCCTAGCGACGTGTCGCGTACGTCAAACATCTCCCTCTCTGCTTACCTCCGCACCGCCGCGGCGGTGCACAGGCAGGAAGACATGGGCAACGATCTCCTTATGGCTCGCGTTCAGATAACGCCCTCCCTGGACGATCATGTGTGCCCCTCGCCACCCCGTCTGCGCTCCTCCCTGACCTTGTCTGCCAGCACGCATCCGATCAATGGTATCCAGCCACCGCCGGCACGGGCTCTTTCCATCTCAAGGTGGACTACCACCCCACGCGCGCCGAGCCCCTCACCATTGAAGCGTTCGAGCTCCTCAAGGTCATCGGAAAGGGCTCGTTTGGCAAGGTCATGCAAGTACGAAAAAAGGACACCATGCGCGTGTATGCTTTGAAGACGATCCGAAAGGCCCACATCGCTTCGCGGCCTGGCGAGATTACGCACATCCTCGCAGAGCGAACCGTGTTGGCGTTGGTGAACAACCCCTTCATCGTGCCTCTCAAGTTCTCCTTCCAGAATCCGGACAAGCTCTACTTGGTTATGTCGTTTGGTGCGTGTCGCCTCTTTCCCATGCTGAAATCCATCCCGATCCGTCTCTAGTCAACGGCGGGGAGCTCTTTTACCACTTGCAACGAGCAGGCAAGTTTGACGAAGTCCGTAGCCGGTTCTACGCCGCAGAACTGCTCTGTGCTCTCGAGCATTTGCACAGCTTCAATGTCGTATATCGCGATCTCAAACCAGAAAACATCTTGCTAGACTACACGGGTCATATAGCCCTTTGTGATTTCGGTACGCCTTTGCCCTTGTCCGTCCTCATCGCCATTTCATACGTAAGATAGGTCTTTGTAAGCTAAACATGTCTGAAACGGAAAAGACAAACAGTAGGTGTCCATACGTGACCCCTGGCTTGATACTGACCCAGTCGTTAGCATTCTGTGGAACCCCCGAGTATATCGCACCAGAGCTCTTGGAAAGCCAGGGTTACACCAAAACTGTCGACTGGTGGACGCTTGGCGTCTTGTTGTATGAGATGATGGTACGCGCCTCCTTTGGTTGACATCACCCCGTGCTCACCCACCGCTAGACTGGTCTCCCGCCTTTTTATGACGAGAATGTGAACACGATGTATCAACGGATCCTTACCGATCCCCTCGTGTTTCCTTCCGACGTATCCGGGGAAGCAAAGAGCGTCATGACTGGGCTTCTCCAGCGTGATCCAACTCGACGCCTCGGGGCAAATGGTGGAGAGGAGATCAAGAAACATTCCTTCTTTTCCAAGTATATTGACTGGAACCTGTAAGTGACCGTATAGTCTTCACCGTCGAGGTGGGCAAGATGAAACCTTGCACATAGACTCCTCCAGAAAAAGATACAACCGCCGTTCAAACCGAGCGTGGTAAGTCGCCCCAGCGATGCTTCGACTTTGTTTCTTACTTACTCGTCACAGGAATCCGTGTTAGACGTCGCCAATTTCGATCCTGACTTTACGAATGAGGAGGCCCAAGACTCGGTGGTGGAAGACTCTCACTTGTCGGAGACGGTTCAGGACCAATTCAAAGGGTTTACTTACAACCCCGCCAACGAACACCTCAGTGAGAGCGTCAATTATGGTCATGTCATGGGGTGATCCCCTCCCGCACGCAAGGGTCTCTTTCCTCTTCTATACGCGCTGGTCGTGGCTTGTCGTGGATTCGCACTTCCTTTCCTCCATCGAGCTATGGAGTCTTTTGGTCTTGTCCTGTGATGTTCCTCGTCCTGGAGGATGATATCGTCCCTCTCGACAGGAGCTCTCTGTTTTCAGTCCCTCTGCGGTCGTTGCTCTGGTGTGCCTCTGTTCAAGGACGCTTGTATCACCTACGTGTTCAGAACGCGCTTCCTTTTTTCCGCTGTTTTTCTCTTTGTCCCTCCCTCCCATAGAGTGGCATTTTTTAAGAAAAAAATAAAGCCAGATTGCATTCGTCGAGCACGGACTTGTTCTTCCAACTTCACCCATCATCGCCTCTTTCCCCAACACCCCTCAATTCTTTTGCCATCGCAGCACATGCCTTTTTTTTCCTTTGTTGTACGGGCAAAACGTGTATTTATTTGTTGTCGAGATAAAACGGGTGCATTGGAAGATGCCTTCGCCGCGTCGATCGAACGCCATGTGTCCGGTTTGAACAGCCTTGTCTCCATTTGCAACAACTCGCAGTACAAAAACTTGCCTTGCGTGAAAAGAAAAAAAAAAGGGGGGGGAAGCATCTATATCCTGTTTTCCTCGTCCTTCTCACCACATGACGACGCCCGACGACTAAACCATGCCACATGCGCTCGATGTGTGCCTAGTCGCACGTTCCATCGTCTTCCCATACGCCCGCTGAAACGGGGAGGGGTCATTCACATTTTTTTGAATCGTGGACAGAAGAAAGAGGGGAGGGGTCGTTACTTGCCTGCGCCCCCGGGCCTGTCGTTCTCCGTCCACCATTTCGCCGTCCAAAGATGACCGTCTGGGACGGGAGCCAGGGGAGACCAAAAAAAAAAAGCAACGAGTCAGCACGCGGGTTCCTCACCCGTGCCTCGGGACGGGGTGGGAGTGGTGCGCTTACCGTACAGCGCCTCGTCACCGCCAACGTAGACCGCCTCGATCTCGATTCAGCAAAGAACGGGGGGAGCGGGTGAGCGATGTACCGTAGTGTTCCATAGCGACACGTCGGTGCACAGACAGGCATTCGGGAGCACGGTCGGCGTTTGCGTGGGCGCTTGCGTCGCCGTCGCCGTCGCACTCTCCGAGGTCGCCGTCGAGGCAGGCCGAAGCGACGTGGACGTCCTGGTCGTGCCCGTGGTGGTGGTTGACCCACCGCCCATGTTGTCGCGGATGTTGTCCCATTTGCTATGTGGATAGCTGGGTCGACGCGCGCGCGCGCTGAGTGACGTGTACCAGGACATTCTGCATTCGGGGACCTACTGGATGTGGTTCTGCGAAAAGGAGGCGTCACGAATTGAGACGGTGCCTCAGGTGCGACGTTTCCCCCCCCCCCAACTCACCGGCGTCTGATCCAACTGACCGAGTGCTACCCCAGCGGTATGGACAAGCGACTCGGTGCCCGTTTTGTCGCTCGAGAGCTAAAGTGGCGTCCCGGGGGGTGAGGGAGAGTCATGGCATCGATACCCCCGCATGTGACACACCTCCCAAAACATGCACCCCGCCAGCGATTCGGACCTGACATATTCGGCTTTGATCTTCACAATGTCCGGAACGTCGTACGAAACGAGCTCGCGTTTGACCGGGTCGTAAGAATAGCTCGCGACGTCCGATCGATCTTCAAACACCGATGCGCCCGGCAAAGGGAGATACTTGTCGGGGTACGTCCCAGGCCCGGTCTAGATGAGATTAGAGATCAGCAGATCTGGCATGGACTGTGCTTGGCCCTCGAGTTCACCCCGCTATATGGCTGCCCTATCCCGTTTGTATTCTCAAAGACGCGCCCGTAGAGTGGTATTCCTGTGGACATGTAGGTCCTTTTGTATGGCGGAGAGGGGAGAACAAGAGCCGTTACCCATTGCAATCTTTCTTGGGGTCGCACCAGAGGAAATGTAGTGCTTGATGGCAGCGTCCGTACTGACACCTGTCCTCGAACCACCGTACAGGTTGGCTTGATTATCCGCCTGGAGAAACCTCTGTAAGAAATGAAGCACGCTCGGGGAAAAACGGTTACAAATGTCAGCCAGGATCCAGCGTAGTCGTACGCCTTTGTGACAGTGCAAAGTCAGCCCCCCGACAGAGCGAGCGCGAGGTCTGCCGCACCATCAAGTTCCAATAGGTGAGAACGGGATCCAAGTGCGAGATGGGATAGTGCACATAATTATTGGGACCCGCCGACACTGCGGCCTAGAGAAAGATCTGATCGCGATGTCCGAGTCGCGTCAGAACCCCGACTTACCGTCAGATCGTAAGGTGTGGTGTCTCCGTTTGCAACCGCCAGTTCATCAAACGCGCTTCGCAGGGATGTCATGAGCTTCAAAAGATCCTGGCCTTGTGCCTCGTTTGCCGGATACTCAAAGTCAATGTCTCTACACGGGATCGTATCAGGCATGCAAAGAGCGAGCAAGCACGGGACCTGCATTCCGTCAAACCCATAATCTTTGATCAACTCTACCGCACTCGAAACGAAACTTCCCCTGAGATCGCTGTCAGAGAGGAACGTAAAGTGGCCGTCCTGCGAATACGTCCAGCCGCCGACAGACAACAAGACTTTGAGGTGCCTGTGCGATCCAGGGTGGGTTGCCGTCGAGACCGTGGCTGGAACCGGGGACACATACCGGTGGGACAACTTCAACAAGTAGAGCTGGACGCGACATCAAGCGGAGGCAAAATGATGTCGGGAGGATCGACGGCACCTGTTTCAGGCAGCCATACAAGTTGGTGCCCTGATCGTTCCAAGAGTCGCCGGGAAAGTGTTTCTGTCAACGACCGTCAGTCCGAGACGTGTCTCATCCTGCCAGCGGGTGACAGACGTACCTCTTCGTCTGCCCAGCTGTCCGTGAGGAAGACTTTGCCCGTGTTGGGCGACACGTCCGCAAACGCATACAGGATGTGTGTCAGTTGGCTTGGATCAATATCCGTCGGTTCTATGGCAGATCAGCTACGACCCAACCGACGCCCGTCTGGCACATACGAAAGTTGGCACCATAGATGCCCCTTGACGACGCGAAGGACGTGAGACGGCGACCACTACGCGAGGCCGATGCTCACCAGTTCGTAAAGTACGCTGCTTGGACGTACGAGACGGGGTCCCGGCGCTGCGCCGCGGTGTTGTACGAGGTGCCTACGGGAGTCAGGATGGACGCAGCATAGGACTCGGAGGCCAACGCAGACAACAATGACAGGGTCGAGAACGGCAGGATCGCAAGCATCGCCAACAAGCGAACGGGGGGCCTGGGCAACGTCGCAGAGCCCAGCCCCGGGCGGTCTTTTTGTAAACGGGAGACAGGCAGAGTCGCCGAGGTGAACTGTAAACGTAGTCCTCAGCCCCTGGCGCGCAGGCCTCGATAAGGCGCCGCATGGGTTGGTTTGGGTGCTGTCAAAGGGCGGGATCCGTGCCAAATTCACCGCTGAAGGACAGAAACGAAAGGCTCAGCAAGCGATATGCCACGCGAGGCGTCATGGCACGAGATAAAGTCGGAGAAGGGACCCACCGCGAGTCGGGACACGGCAGGACGGTTGACTTTGCAGCGAGGACGGGCCTCGTTTTGGGATGCACGCTGGAGTCACTGCGAAACTCAACTGGGAGGGCGCGCTGCTTCGATGGCTCGCACGCCCGGGGCTCTCGATGGTTCGAATAACGGAATTACCATACGAAAGCATTAAGACATGGCTGGGTGTGTATCGAGCATAGCAACAAGTACAGGACACCCCGCCAGGAAAGGGTACTTGGAACGAGCGTAGAGGGGGGTGTCAGTTTTGGCAAGTATGCTGTGTGGTAGGAGCCTGATTGGGGAAAGGGATGGCAAGTGTGCGAGGAGCAAAGAGGGTGATGCAAAAGCAAGGAAAAGGGATCCAGGGGAAAATAGCTGATCGAGGAATGCGGATACTGCAGACTAATGTGTGAAGATGGACAGCAACGGTGGTGAACAAGAGAGCAGCGACCGAGGACGAAGAGAGTCCCGATCTGAACGTCCATGGTCGAGAAGAAAGGATAAGAGGGGGCAGGAACGTGGTATCAGGAGGCGTCGGATGGCGGTATCAGGGATCTCGCGGGAATCCCGGTGCTCGACCTCCTTGCTAAAGTCGCAACCACGACACATTCAGCGAATGAGTATTTCTCAAGCTCGATACAACATCACCTTGTAACCTTCCCAATCGTCCATCAAGTAGCATCCCCACCCCCCTGCGCCAAGACAAACACTCTATCCACAATGTTACACATCCACATAAATAAGCACCGGCTCCCCAACGCCTTCGATCTCTGGAATGACACATTTCAGGTCAAATGCCTTCGCAAGCACTATCTTGAAGATCTTTTGGACATTGATCGATGCGGATGTCGAGCAGAAGATTAGCGACGCATGCATGGCCCGTGCAAATCGCTTCGCCTGCGGACTCGTCGGCGGAAGCGTCCGAAAAAAGCGTCCAATGTACAGACCTGTTTAGTAATCTCCTCTTGTTCATCCCGCGGGAACGTTGCAAACGTGTCGAATTTCGTCCCAATCAAGAACGGAATTGCGGTCTGCGGAAGGACGGCATGAGCTCCATGGACACGGGACTCCGTATAAGCGTCATCAAAGTCCGGCACATCTGCCAACACGCCCCCGTATCCAAATAGCGCGCGACACTGCGCGACCAAGGGCAGCAAGGGGGACGTGCACGAACCCACCTTGTTGAATCCCCTTGCTTGTCGATACCACTCCTTCACCGAATTGAGCGTCGACTTTCGCGAAAGGTCGAACATGAAAAGTATGGCGACGGCGTCATTGCAAACAAGAGGGAGCATGTTCACGAATTCTCGTTGTCCGCCAAGGTCCCAGATGGAGAATGTGATTGTTGTCCGTCGGACGGTGATTGTCTTCTCCATAAAATTAACGCCTGTCGAGCGCTGGTTGAGCAATGAACGATCTTGGGGGACTGGAGCACGAACCCAGCGTCTGGATGTAATCTTCATCGAAACTACCCTCGACATACTTGACCATGAGACTCGTCTTGCCTATCTGCGAGTCCCCGACCATCCCAACTTTGATGACCACGCTGTTCTTCTCCTCGTTGTTTTCGAGCATGGGGTGCGGGCTTTGGCCACTGGGGCCGGCGAGGGAGGAAGAGGAAGTTGGGTTCGTCGGGACGGACATAATAAGACGGGGCGGAGGTGGAGTCGAAATGAAAGATTTGCTGGAAGCTGCACGGGGGACCCTGCGGTATCGAGAAGGAAATGGGATGGATCAAAGGGAATCGATAGAAAGGTGATGAAAAGAAGGACGCGTTCTGGGGTGCGTTGGCGAGGCGCTCCAGGTCAGAACGACCGGCCTGCGCTCAGGAAAGAACTGAACCGAGGCGCAAACAACGTTGGGTTCAAGTTGCCTTGTCGCCCGTCGACCAACGCAGAACAGAAGAAAGATGTGACCGAGCGCAACGTGCCCCTCCATTTCGCAGGCTCGGTCTGGATTTTAACCCCCCACCGACACCCACTCGGCCCTCTCAAATCGACCTGGCGTGGAGAGTAGCGCCTTTGCCGCGCGCAACTCGTTCTGATCCATCAATCGGTTCCAGTTCCGCCCAGACGCTGGCTCTACCGTTCCGTCGTCCATGAGGCTGCCCACGGGCTTCCACAGGCCGAGGAAATCGAACAGGCGCCCGCCTGTCCGTTCTTCTGTTCTCTAACGTGCACTCTGCCTCCTTCATGACGCCCGCTACAGCATCAAGTGCAAGCAACCCTGGCTGCTGTGGGCTCCGTCTATTCACGAGGCTCAGCACATCTCAGTCTTTCACAGGAAGACCATCGTCAAACCACACCGCGTGCTGAACAATGCAGACCAAGCGCGCTGATCCCGCAGATGAATGGAGCCCTATATAATGCTGGGAACGGTGCGAGGGAGGAGCCCAGAGGCGCAACCGCCCCTTCCACTGCAATGCTCTCCCTTGGTCAGCTCATCCAAACGATCAACCACTCCTCTTACAAGCTAGACTTGTCTGGCGTCGTAGGGCTACTCGGGGGGGACAGTGCGGTCGACGCACTCGAGACGATTCACTTGTATGCTGGCCGGAGGTGGGCCGGATGGTACAACTATCCAGGGTCGGTGACTGTAGCAAAGCGATTCGGTCAGATGGCCGAATCCCGCCTTTGGGACAGCCTTTTCCCTGGCCCCAATGAATCCCCCGCAATCACTTTCAACCTCGCTGGCAAATCTGGCCCTGAGTATAGCGGGTCATTCTCCGGAACCAAACTGCGTACAACCTATCTCGGCTACCTGATAGCACAGCAGTGCAAGGAGTTGGCCGACAAAGCACTCCAACTCACTAACAAGGATGGCACTGAAGGGAGGAAGACTGGCAGCTCTGCTGCAGTCACCGTCATTTCCCTTCCTCCCCAATAGCACGAAAGAATCCTGCGGAGCCTGACAAGCGGCAGTGACCTCAGCGCCACCAAGCAGAAGCATGAGTTCATCCCTATACGTCCGAAGCGCGGCCTTCTCGCGCTTTGGGCAACCATCCCCTCGCTGATTAGTGTCCTGGCTTGTGTATTCTGCTTGCTTGGTCGAGATTTCCTCTGCACATCCCTTATTCTGTTCGGCATCGTCAGTAGTGGGCTCTCTTCCATCGCCCTTGGGACGGCGGCACTGAAGATCCGTGTTCCATTACCATCCATAACCTCGCCGCCGGGAGACGGACTGATGTTTCCCGAGGGCGGAAGTATCATCGTCTTGAAAGGAAGGGAGGCGGACGTGAACATTATCACAAAGGGAGAATTCGAACTCGATTATTCCACCGGGATACTACCACATCAGAAGCACCACACGATCGGAGTCTGCTCGCTCCTTTTACTGACGCAGTCCCTGGTGCAGCTCCTCCTCATTCCCCTCTGCACCTTCTTCGGTCAGATCATGTTCCTCATCTCTCTCGTTGTGTCACAGTTGTATCACTTGTACGTGTTGTCACACGAGAGGGAAGGACTCCATCGGGAGCTCCTCATCCAGGAGCTTTCCGCGCAGGTGGACAAGCGGATCCTGGGGACTAGGACCCAGATGGCAGTCCTTGTCTGTCTCGCCGTGGGCGATGGCCGTCTGAATCCGCTGACTTCCAAACCCGATAATACCTTGAGGCGCATCATACCCAACGAGACGCCGGTTTGGAATTACTGGAGACGAAAGGTGGTGAAGGAGCTCGCGCAGTTTTGGAAGCGGGACCCGCAATCGTCGCTCGCTTACTATGAACCCAGCATCCAGGTTGGGCCTGAAGATCCGACGGACGATGACGAATACAAGCGTTTCACACCAGATGAAACAGCGCTCCTGGAAGATCTCATTAGCGACGCCTGGTGCGTCTTCAAGAAATACCCCAAGTGGCGGGATAGCGAGTCTGTGGTCTCCCAGACGCGAAGCGACCACTTCGAAGAAAAAGTTCGCTTACTTCACGGGGGTAGCGGCGCTGTTTGACCCTTGTTACTTCGTTTCGTTCTTCAGACATCGATATTTCTATTCCACCGGCTGACGGGATAGAGCCCGATGCTACCACTGTCGTGTCGTATATAGTGCATCGTTTCAGTGCCTGCCCAACGTACTTGTGAGCGGGTGACTATTCGTTAGCTGTCCCTCGCGCTACCTCTCTCTCAGGTCTGCCGCACCGCATACTTTACTCGCAGGCATGCCAGCCAAAACTCTTCCCCGCCCTCTTCACACCAACCCAGCGGGCCAACATCGCAGTCAGCGCAAATGAGGAATTTGACCGGCTTCAACCCGGCTGATGTGTGGAGGGAGGGAACGTCGAGACGTGTCAAGAACAAGGAATAATCCCCCAAAAAGATTGATACTCACCTCTCGCGTCTCCAGACGCTGCTGTGGTGCGAGTCACCGGCCTCGAGAACCCGACATTCTCAAATTCCATCGGGGATGGCGCGACGCGCCACCACTGCGCCGTCGCGGGTGGTACTGGAACCGGCGCCAGCGCAGGATCGACGGGACGGCCCCCGGGTGCGCCCACCTAGCAGATTCAGATGTAGACACACATGTACATATACAACATGCAGACATGGACGACAGAAGGCGCGCATGATCACGTTTCTTCCGGGCGTTCGACGGGGGTGGGGAGGGAAAAAAACCGATCGATGATAACGGAGGACGCTCGGGTCTTGGCCCTTACCTCGACGATCCCGGGTCGCTCGACCAGCTGGCCGACGCCGCGCTTCAGGATGACGCTACGGCAGCCTCGTGGGCAGAGGAGGTCGTGTTTGTTCGTCAGGATGACGCCTTCTCTGGATTCTTGGGGGAGGGTGAAATCCGATGACACTTCCTGGAACGTTCGGCCCTCTGCAGGCGTACATGAGGCGGTCTGCAGTGCCTCGAGAATGCCAGGTGGTAGAGAGATGCTCATGGATGAGGCAAGTCTAGGAAACGGGGAATCAAATCGACAAGGCCTGGGCAAATTCAGGCTGGTGGAACCCACGACCAAGATTTGCACCAATGAAGCAAACCCCAAAGTGGCTGTGCAGAGGTACGACTGTTACATCGCCAGACAGTACAGATGAGTACAGTACAATAAAATTTCTCCTTGCCTTGGTCCACTCGAATGCCTTAGAAAACAGATCGTACTTTTTAAACCGACATTAGAAAGTGTTAATGATTGCTGCCACTATGTGATACTCACTGTTATCGTCGCGCCGTTGTCAACTTCGTTGGGCCATCTGTTTCACATCATCGCCATCGTCCTCGTCGTACCTACCGTGTCGTCGTCGGTGTCATCGGGAGGTGGCGAATGGTGCGTTAGAGAAGCCGTTAGGCTAGCCAATTGCACGGGAGGGTGCAGATGTGGCGGGCGAGTACGTCGAAGGAGCCATTGGGCTCGCCGACCGCGTAGGAGGACGTGAAGGTAGCGGGTGGTGCGTCGAACGGGCCGCAGCGCTGGATTCATCGACTGCACGGGTGGGCGTGTGGTGCGCCGAACGAATTGTTGGATTCGTTGACAGCTGGGAGGGACGCAGAGGTGGTAGCATGGGCATAGTAAAGGAGTGAGCGCACGACAATGCAGACCGGTGCCATCGGCGTGTCCACGGTCTGAATGATCCCCGTCCTTGTGGTCGGCGCATCGCATATTGTGAGTGCGCCTGTGCGGCTGTCGTCGTGCTGTCATTAATGATGCCAGTTGCCCACGACATTGAGTCGTCGTGATGCGTCGTGTCCTCATTCCTGCCCTCTCTGGCTGTGTTGGCAATGGTGTGCGGTATCGTCGTCCTCGCCAGTAGGTAGATGCAACGTTAGGCACGAGGGGTATGGCGCAGCCTGAAGGCGCGCGCGTCGTCGTCATCGGGTCCCATCCTACCTGTCTCGTACAGCTCGACCTAGTGCATTTGCGCTTGTTCTCGCCGCTCTCTGGAAATTCCCAATCGCTGTGGAGGCCGTCTACTGTCACTATTGTGCCTGTTAGGTCCGCTGGATAATTCGGCGTCGCTGAAAGTGAGTTTGCTTCCTCCTTTCGGAGGAAGCTGGACAGCAAACCTGTGAGGTCGGACTGCAAACGAAGCACTCCTGATGCACTGCATGCATGGAGAAGCGTGTTGGTTGGCCTGGCTCACGATTGGGCTGGGTGGACGCAAGTCGCAGTGCCGCGTTCAGCGTACGTGGTCGGGTGGAGAAAGCAAGGAGGCACGAGGTGGCAAGGAGGGCGGTTCCCATCCATATCAAGCAATACATTGCCACGGCGTCAAAATCGATGACATCATGGCCAACTCAATCAGCCTGCTTCAAACGTTCGTGTGCCGCAAGAAATTTCCGGATCGTTAGGAAATGAGCAGCCAGATTAGCCTGGCTGAACGTTCTGTTCACCGCCAGCAGCCGTGCCTGTCGCGCAATTTGCGGCGCGAAACGTTCCAGCGATCAATCGGTCGGTCCCAATTCATATTCACCCGACGTCTTGGCTATTCTGGGGATGCATGGAGAAGTAGTAAATGGCTCTGTGGTTGGTGCTTTATCAACTCATCGTCCATGGGGTTGCATTTCTTCCTTTTCCACAGGTGGATCGAATCGAAAGAGCCCCGCTCGTCAAACATGCACCATTCTTCCGCTCTCTGCGTGCACCGCTCCGTTATCCTGTACTTCATGGCGCTTGTTACAGGGTCTAGCAAATGGCTCCGACTCGCTGCGGTCTGTCTATCCACGAGGCTCAGCATAGCAGCCCACGCCATCCCAGCTGCCAGTGGCCTTTTGCAGGAGAACCCAGATGCACCAAGGGTCCATCGTCGAGCTGCGCTGCGTGCTGAACAGTGCAGACCAAGCGCAGATCCTGTAGAGCACTTTTCCGTGCCATATAATACGGTGCGAGGGAGAGACCCAGGAACGCAACATCAGGCTCCCCTTTCCGCCGCAACTTGAATGCCCTTTGGTCAAATCGTCCAAACGATCAACCACTCCTCTTACAAGCTGGACTTGTCTGGGGTCGTAGGGCTTCTCGGGGGGGACAGTGCAGTCGACGCACTCGAGACGATCCACTTGCATGCTGGTCGGCGGTGGGCTGGATGGTACAACTATACAGGTTCGGTGACCGTGGCGAAGCGTTTTGGTCAGATGGCCAAATCCAGGATCTGGGATAGCCTTTTCCCTGGACCCAACGAATCCCCCGCAGCCACTTTCAACCTCACCGGAAAATCAGGCCCCGAATATAGCGGGTCGTTTTCTGGAACAAAACTGCGCACATCATACCTGGGGTATTTAATGGCGCAGGAGTGCAAGGAGCTGCCCGCCAAAGCGTTCCAATGCACCAACAGAGATGGCACCGGGTCTGGCAGTTCTACCGCAGTCACCACTATTTCCCTTCCCCGACAGCCCGCCGAGCGGAAGCTCGAACTCATCCCCGTAGCTCCGAAACGTGGCCTTCTTGCGCCTTTGGCCACCATCCCCTCGGTGACCAGCGTGGTGGCTTGTATCCTCTGCCTCCTCGGCGGTGATTTCCTCTGCACATCCCTTATCTTGTTTGGCATTGTCAACAGTGGCCTCTCTTCCATTGCCCTCGGGACGGCGGCGCTGAGCATACACGCTCCGTTACCACCCATGACTTCGCCGCCAGGAGACGGGTTAATGTTTCTAGAGGACGGAAGCGTAGTTGTGTTGAAGGGACAGGAAGCAGACGTGAGCATCGTCACAAAGGGAGAGTTCGCACTCGATTATTCTGTCGGATTCTTGTCACATCCAAAACACCACGTAATCGGTGCTTGCTCGTTCCTCTTACTGACGCAGTCCCTGGTGCAGCTCCTCCTCATTCCCCTCTGCACCTTCTTCGGTCAGATCATGTTCCTCATCTCTCTCGTTGTGTCACATTTGTATCACCTGCACGTGTTGTCACACGAGAGGGAAGGACTTCATCGGGAGCTCCTCGTCCAGGAGCTTTCCGCGCAGATGGACAAGCGGATCCTGGGGACTAGGACCCAGATGGCAGTCTTTGTCTGTCTCGCCCTGGGTGATGGCCATCCAGATCCGCTCACATCCAAGCCCGAGGACACTTTAAGACGCATCATACCCAACGAGACACCGGTTTGGAACTATTGGAGGCGAAAGGTGCTGAAGGAGCTTGCGCACTTTTGGCAGCGGGACCCGAAATCGTCGCTCGCTTACTATGAACCAAGCATCCGAGCTGGGCCTGAGGATGTGGCGGACGGGCGTTTCACATCAGATGAAACAAAATTTCTCCAAGATCTCATTAGCGACGCCTGGTGCGTCTTCAAGAAATACTCCGAGTGGCGGGATAGCAAGTCTGTGGTCTCGCAGACGCAAAGCCACCACCGGCAAGTCTGCTCAGGTAGCAGTACTGTTTGATGTGCAACGCACCGGCACGCTCACTATCAGCCGGTACATGTATGGTGGGCACCGAGGGCACTCGTCCCGTGGCAGCATACGTCAACATGCAGGAACAGACTTCGATTCGGACATGTCGAGTTCTCACCAGTCTTGACCTCCGCTGCTTCGGTCTTATGTATCATCCCGTACCTCAGACGTTTTTACTTCTATTTCACCGGCCAATAAGATAGAGCCTAATGTTATTACTGTCGTGTCGTATGTGGTGCATCGTTCCAATGCATGCAAGCCTGTCATCACACTGCAGTGTGTCGGGACAATGGCCGTTCGCCCACCTCTAGCCTCAGGAGGCTGACGCTGAAGTTCTCTCTCAAGCTTCGAGCCCGCATGCTAACCGAGATTCCTCCCCGTCCTCCCCGCACCAGCCTGGGGGGGTGACATCGCAGCCGGTGCAAATGAAATTCAATGTAGGTTTAGAGGAGGAGAACGTCACGGCGTGTCCTCGGAGAACAAGGAATAACCTCGCAAAAAAAAATCTACGGCCAGCTCATGGAAACAGGAACTAAACCGTTAGAACAAACTCAAGTGGTGGCGAGCCCCGTTTGCATACTTGGTACGTATTCTTTCCGTCTGGCGACCGGATCGCCCATGGTCAATTGATTCGGCACTTGAGGCGGGGCAAATCGTTGAAGCATAGGCGGGCTGGTCGCCAGGGACGACTCACGCGTCGCGGGTGGCTCTCTGAGGTCGTCTTCCGTCGGGAGGTAAAGTCCAGACGATATTCCTGCTGTATCGACGCATAAAAGTATGTCTTGTCCACGATTGGTCCTCCCCCTTCCCTGCAACTCAGTGTGTTATGCCTTCCGACCTACAGTCCACTCTGGAGTTGCTCCAGTACAATGACCGCATATCCCGTACGTCTATTCATCCTGGCGGTAGCGGCCAACCTTGGTGACCAATGTTTGCAGTCATGACGATCAGCACAGTGGGATATGACTACCGTGCGTACTACTATGCTGTTCATGCACTACTTATCTCATCGCCAAGCGTCATCCTGCAGTCCTCACCTTTTCGAGAGAGGTATGCCGGTCTCTTTTCCGTCCACTCAGTTTCTGAAGATTTCCAAAGGTCGATTATGTTTGGGTACACGAGTGACAACTGCTGTGTGTATTGCCATGTTGACAATTCGCAGCGCAGGAACTGGACCTGGGGGTCAACATTATTCGTTCTCGTGAGTACAACTCTCGACGAGGGCACTCTTGACTGCCTGTCATTCCTCAACTGACGACACCCATAGGTTCGTTACGGGGGTCTTTGTCTGATCGTGTACGTTCTACAACTATTATCGCCTGTAATGCATATCTGTTGACATGTCATCGACCTAATCTTCAAGCACCAACGCCCTTGGTAAGTACGTGCCACAAACAAAATATCGGATTAGACTGAATAATCCATGGTTGTCCTAGGTGGCTCTTCCTTTGTGCCCGGTCCTGTTAGCGTCAGTCTCTTCCCCTTCTGCGTAAACCACTAGAATGACTAATGGGTGTGCTCTGTCAGATGTACGCACCTGAACCCGCTAATCGGTGAAATGATGGTGCTAACCGTTAGCAGGTGTATGTATCGTATCTCCCAGTCTGAGCATCAGAAAGCTAAACCATGACGACTTGATAGGTACTGTATCCTATCTGGTCACGGCGTGGATGCTACCTGTATTTTTTACTGCCGCAGACCGTGAGTTGTCACGCCCGAACATTCAAATCCTTTACGAGTTTCCGTCTCCAGTGGTGATGATTCTGCGTGTCTATGCAATGTGGAATCGATGCAACAACATCCTTTACGCCCTCATGTTTGTTTTCATAGTGCAAACAGTCGCTTTGATCGTTGTATCGGCGACGTATGACAACCCGAATGTTTACTTGTCAGGTGTGTTTCAGGAAGAATTAGTATGTTCCCAATCGGTTGATCGCGCTTTTTTCTCGTATCCCACGTTCTAGTGACGGTCGTCCAAGTTCAGGATCTCTCTTTTTGTGCATTTGCGATAGAGGCCCCGTGGGCCCCCTATACTTACATCTCACTGATTCCACGGAACGTCCTCTGTGTGATGCTCTTCGTGCTCGCTGTCATCCGACCCTCGAAAGAGTTAGTCAGGATGTACAAAACGACGAGGCGATGGCAACCCAATCGATACATCCAGCTGTTTATCCAGGACGGCATTGTTTACTTCTTCGTGTACGTTGCTCCCCCCTGCCCCCCTCTTCTCACTCATCTCATCACGTTCTCACAACGAACACGGTCCTCATTCGTATTCTCCTTAGAAACATGTTTTACAATATCGGCAACTTTGTGCAGGGAGAGATCATGTTTGGTTCGGTTTCCTCGCTCCTCTTGATCACGGTGCCGTACACAGTCATGTGCCTTATCATGCCTCGGTTCATCCTCAGCATGCGAGAGCTGTACGACCGCGACCCACGTGGCAGGCTGTACGGGGTTGGCGAGGAGCTCGACATTTCATCGCGATCCATCGCCACTCAAACCAGCACCGTGTCTGCGATCATGTTCGCGGAAACAGAGCCCCAAGCTGCAAGGGACCCCGGAGCGATCCAATTAGACATGGGTGGGGACAAGTGCACGTCAGATTTCGAACGAGGAACCCGGTCATGCTAGTTCAGGGGCACGGGCAGGATGGTAGAGAGAGACACGATATTTTTTAGATTGTCGCCTGGTTTCCTGTAGCTCCTGCGTGACGAAACCCGGTCACGATACTCTGCGAAACGGTACTACTAGACTGCCTCGAAAGCACAGTATACATCCCGTCAACCCCGCACTGAGCATAGCAAATACGTTTTATTTCTAATACATCATTTACATGGAGTACTACACAATGTGATCTCGTTACAAGAAATTTACAAAGTCAATATCCCGCTCGGTTCACAGGTTCGCTACTGTCCCCCCGTAGCTTCTGAACTTTCCTATGACCTGACCTGCGTAGTTGACGACGACGTCTCTCTCTCGTCCAGCGACATTGTCGTCAACCACAAAAGTAGCAGAGGTGAGCTTTCCACCACTCCAAGCAAAGTCCAGGGTGATTCCGCCACGGATACGTGCACCCTTGATCGAACCAGTGTTCCAGTTGGCAGGTAGTGCCGGCAGGAGCGTCACCTCAAGTGGAGTATCGATGCTAGCCACGTCCGGAGCCTGCAATAAACCGTTCTGAGAAATGAGGTCAGGTCAGTTTACTCTACTTCTTCTCGCCGTCCATCGACTGACCAAGACTGCAGCGGGGTATCCAAAGTTGGCATCGATCTGGAATACGGTGTTCCCGGAGTTGTAAAGATCGAACAGGTTCGAGGCAAAGTTCTTCTCGACAGTGTACTGCGAGACCGTCAGCGAACCGGTGTCAAGGCGAGTACGGCACGTACAGTGAGCTCCTTGTAGTATTCGGTTACGTTCCCGAGTTGCGCCCAGCATGCAGCTCTCCAGATCTTCTCCCAACCTGCGTCACCATCTGGGCCAGTGCCATTACCTCTGTGAAGTAAGCTTATCTCTGCAGCCGAAAGGACCTGGTTTTTGGTGTAATTCAAGAACGTCCCGTCGACGGACAAACCGCCTTGCAACACTGGGTCATATGACGTGATGGCATAGCCTGGGTATAACTGTGGCTTTGCTGAGTCGGGTCAAATGGGATGAGCCTAGTATACTCACACCTATCAGGTGACTCAGGTGGCGATGAATGTCGGTGGGGGAATCCATATCGACTTTCCATTCTGTGATCGTCCAGCGGTTAGCCAAGTATAGCGGGGGGTGCTCGAAGCTATCGACCTTGTAGTTGACCCCATTCCCCGATGCGAAGACCCTTATCCATCCGAGCACGCTTAGATAGCACGGCTGAACACCAGGGTAAGAAGAGAGTATGCGACGACAATGAAAACATACAATTCAGGAATTCAACGTCTGTATCACCAGCAGCCACATATCCCTTTTCAATAGCGTTGAAAAGTTGCCAAATCAACTGTTGGGCGTGAGCGCATCCTGGATCCCTGTCATTCAGCACGTTGTGCAATATTCAATCAGACGAGGGTGTACCGAAAGTGATCGGAAGCTGCTCGGGTGAGTTGCACGGTGCCGTAACCAGTGTCGAGTCGTTGAAGTGCAAGTCTTCGATGAGCTTTTCAAGGTGGAAACTCGCAACGGCCTGTGGGTTGCTCAACAGTTTCGTCTCAGAGGCAACTACTATAGTTACCTTGACAAGCGGGTATCCTTGAGATTTCCACCATTGGAGATCGTTAGTATGGTCAAAGTGGTCCCAAGCATGAATCATCTGGCATGCATGGGTATATGCAGTAAACGTCAGGCTCGGCAACGCACCATCCAAGCATTCGATTCTACAGCGCGATAGTAAGCCAGACACGTCAACTTGACTCAAACAAATGGTATACCAGGATAATCAGCCCATTGTGCTGAATTGCCGCTGAGCTTCATTCCAGTGTGACCAAAAATCTGGAAAGCCAGAGGTTATCGAGATGCTTGACACACAGCATTGACGCACATTCATCTATAGTGGTGTTAATGTATGTCGAACCACCAGCATGGAACCCTACCTCATCATGCGTTACCCAACCGGAGCTAATGTTGTACAGGACCCAAGCGGTATAGGCCCCACGCGGAGCCCAGGTATTCTAGATACGTCATGTACGATGTTCCCTCTCTCCTAGCTGGTAGCGTACCTCAAAGTAATCAAATAGCGGAAGAACAACATTCATGTTAGTCATCTCAGCAAACCAATAATTCATTTGGATGTTGATGTTGGAATCTGAAAGCGACGTTCAACATGCTAGCTAGCTACAGACCCATGAATGTACTCACGGTAGTCTGTTTCACAGATTAGATGTTACAGACGTGGTCTAATGCAAGGATACACAAATGATGACTCACCCGCACCCCAAGCGTTCGACGACCCATAACCCCACTTGCCCTGCAAGTTTGCCGGTAGAGTACCTCTGGCACTACTAGCCAATAAATACCGGCCATAGTTAAACGTCAACCACTCCAGGTATGTATTTCCGACATTGGTTTGGTATGATGCAACGATCTGGTCCGTAGACGTGCTGAGGTCGGGTATCTGGCCAAGTGAAAGTGAAAATGGTTCCATAATCGACTGATAGTCTGCAATATGGTTTGAAAGAATAGAGTTATAATTTGTAGATTGAAGATTTGCTGATGCTAAAAGACCGACTAAATAATTGTGAGGGTCTGGGCCCTGAAAAGAGTAGTTGAAAGCAGCACTTCCGGCCGCCATGTCATAATCGGTATCACCGACCCAAGTAATCCAAGATTCGGAGGCACCATTTACGCTGAGTGTGGCGTTAGGACTCGAGCCAGGAACCACAAAACAAGCTATGGTGCCGCCTGGTGCTACCGCTTCAGCGAGTATCTCGTAAAGCATCCCGGGGTTATCAACGAAACCCCTGACGCTAAGGGTCGAGTTATCGAAACAGGTGACATTGGGGGGTGGAAGTCCGGTCTCAGCACTGACAGAGAACGAGTAGGTGAGCTGTGGAAATGGACTGGTAGAGTTCACGTATTGCACACAGGCCTGAAGAGGATGCGAGCAGAATGTCTCTCTGTTACCAAAATCAGTCCCGCTCGCTCCTCGGAGTATCTTCGCCATACCGGTTGAAGGTAGCACCGCCCTGGGACCATGTAGTCCGTGTAACCGCTTCGTCGAGATCCAACCACCTTGCATAATTGGTTACGGGGCCGGAGGTGTTGAGTGTCGCTAAAAGATACCCTGCTCCGGCATATGAACCTGTACGCAGCCGGATCACCCGGTGAAACAGAACCCAAAGATAGAACGACCGGTGAGTGGGCAGAAGTTGTGTAGACAAATACCCCTGCCTACCATATGCGCCAGCGTCGGTCATAATCTCCTCGATATCTTCGTGGTGCAGTTAGTTGACCATGAACATACGTAGAGAAACTCTTCGCACTATCGATCGTCCCAGATGAACTAGAAAAGATAGTTTGACGAATGGCCTGCATGTCTCGAGCGAGCTGCGCGTGCTGCGAGGGCAGACTGTTACCACCATTGTACGACTGCAATGCGCAAATAATCACAAATGTTGGTCTATCGTTCGTGAACGCAAGACCGAAGCACGCACAGGATCTTGAAAAGGTCCCCCTGACCAGAGTGATTCAATGTTGAGCTGGGTTGACTCGTGTGAAGTGCCACCGGGGAGCATCGCTGTGCCGTACGCCCTCAGAAACAGTGTTGACGGAGATGAGTAGCACATACCAGCCAAATGGCCATTTCCGACTGGAAGCCATTCATGTTCCCATACTATGCCAGCAGCCGTATACCAGAGGCCATTTCCGGAAGGCGGGAAACCAGGAGGGGTAGAAGCAGAGAAGAGAGGTGAGCACGCAGTACTGACAATAACGAAACAGTAGATCCGTCTGAACAGTGCCTGGGCGGAATAGGGTAGAAACCCCGAGAAGAGGTTGACAAAAGAAAGGAAATACACCCAAAGGTGACCGCCCGCGAGCTGGATCAGTAACTCCATGACTTTGCAAGTCTACCCGAAGAAAAGTCGACAGAAAAAGTGAATCCGTTATGCGCGGGAAATCTCGATGAAACGAAGGATTGAAGCTATGCACATGCTCCGAGTGGCGCCCAATAGCCAGTTGTTGGACCCTGGAGGAGCAGGTGATGGTCGTTGCGATGAGACTAACGGCGCCTGCGTTATAAAGTGAACGACGTGGATATGGTTGTGAGTGGACGTGCGTGAGGGTGAGTGGTAAAAAGACGGACAAGTCCAAATAAAGTCGCGACGACGGGCTCAGCTCGTCCGGTGGGCTCCTGGCTGGCCCGGGTCAGGTGGATGCGGATGCCACCATAGTGACCGTAGCTTGTTATCACGTGCCGAGCGTCGGAACTACCTATATCGAGGTACATGTCGCTTGCTGGCTGGTCGTAGGACGGAATTGCGTACCTCTTCTTTACTGCTCCACACCGATTCCGCGGACCTTCATCACAGGGTTGGTTGAGCCATCTTCTGTAATTTCTTATGCCCAAGTTGGAGAACGCAGTGACCAAGCTCCGCGAGCCTCGAAATCGCATCAGCTCACTGCAGATGGATCGATGTGCTTGTTTCTTCAGTTCCATTGAAACGCCCCTCCGTAGGACGCGCCCAACCAACAACCCGAAGCCAAGCCGTAGCAGAATCGTTCCGATATATCTGGGTGCGCTAGATTCAGCTCGGTGTGCCGATGGGGGTGAGGGCTCGAAGCATGCGGAAACAGCTCGATACGTGGCGGAGAAAGATCGCCAAGTCGGGGAGATTTAAGTTTCGTAGGGACCCTCTAGCAACGAAGAGGCGCAGGTACGGCCCCAAAAAGGGCGAACTGGGTGGACTCACTCGTATTTCCAGAGCGGTATTGGTGGTGGAGCGAACCGCCCACGGAGCTCCTCCCTGTGGCATCCCGAACAACGTGGGATGGGATGCTCCTCCTCCCCGTCGTTGTGTCGCGCGTATGTCTGGATGAGATGAGCAAGGACGAGAATAGGGACTCGACAGTCTGGTTCCATATATAGGGCTGACTCCAGTGGCAACTTTCATTCCCCCCCGGATCGTGGTATCGACGATTGCACCCATGGATTTATGGCTTATCGTTCTACAGAGAGACCTCGAGCAGGCAACTTTGATAATGCCAGATGCCACTCCGCTTGTCCGATACATCATGATGCCCGCAAACCTGCCCTGTGAACATCCCTAATCCATTCAAGTACAACGCTTTGCGAGCGAACTGTCCACTGGTAAGTGATCCCAAGATACCGACGTGATGCTGGTGAAGCACCGGACATCCCGACTCAATGGCTGTGAAGCTAATCAAGTTGCGCGTTCGCAGGCAGACATTTGATCCAGTTGTTCCGTCTTACTCCCCGCTTTCGACACTCGTGGCTTTGCCCGTGTTCAACGCCCCAGCTCGAAGTAACCCATTGGTCTGCTTGGGTGGTAGATTTCAATCTCCAGTGGTGGATGTTGAGTTCAGACACATCAAAGCATCGATCAGGAATTCCCCGACCCGTCAAATTTTCCGTCGGAGCGGTAATCTGATGGCGAGCGGAGACCCGTGCCGTGTATTCAACAGCCTGGATTCAGGGGGTGAATCTGGTCTCGCTGGTAGACACTACCATCTATAAGTATTCTGATAACTATCGCACTGTCGCGTACCGGTGGAGAATGCTCAGCAGCTGTTCCGAGAAGGCGCAGATGTTCCGAAGGTAGCGATGCGTCGTCCAAGGGATGGCTCTCATTTGTCTTGCACTTGGATGTCTTCTGTGGCTCGACTGCTACCATATCTTCAGTCACGTGACCATAACGAGCGCTTGATGGAGCAGCTTCGCCGACGCCGCCCGCTTTGGTCACATAGATTTGGCCTTTAGCTTGCGTCGCGCGCACACAACACCATGACAGCAAGACCTCTGAACGATGACGAAGTGCTGAACGAGATGAACAAGATGGTTCGTCTGTCGGTACGCCAGTGCAACGCTACTCAAACACGCCACCCAGGTGGCCTTCATCAAGCAAGAGGCCCTGGAAAAGGCCCGCGAGATCAAGGTCAAGGCTGACGAAGAGTTTGCCATCGAGAAGGTGCGTGCGTCTAACCGGTCGTGGCCCAACTGTCTGCTCACACGTATACACTTCCCTCGTCGGGCAGGCCAAGCTCGTCAAACAAGAACAGCAGGCCATCGATGCGCAGTACGAAAAGAAGCGCAAGGGCGTCGAGGTCGCGCAAAAGATGTACGTACCGCCGTCTCCGCGTTTTGTTGCTTCGTACAGTCGGCCCGTGCTCAAATCGAACGGAACACAGTGCGCAGTCGAACCTGACGAACAAGTCCCGTCTGCAGCTGCTGCACCGTAGGGAGGAGCAGATCCAGGAGTTGTTCGAGACGGCGCGTTCGCAGATCGTGACGTTTGCCGAGGATGAGGGTCGGTACACGCAGTTCCTCGAAGGGGCCATCGTTCAGGGATTCCTTCAACTTATGGAGCCAAGCGTGACATTGATTGTGCGCGAAAAGGATGTTGATCTAGCACAAAAGGCCGGGGAAGCTGCCGCCGAGATCTACAGCCAGCTTAGTGGTCGTCAGACCAGTGCTGATGTCGAGGGAACACTGAGCAACAAGAGGTGCGTTTTCGTTTCGTCCCACGGTTGCACTCACAGCGGAGGACACACCACCAACCAGTCCTGGAGGCGTCAAGCTCGCGAACGGTAGCAAACGAATAACGCTCGACAACACACTGGATGAGCGTTTGAAATTGCTGGAAGACAGGGTAAGCAGCCCCTTGGAACGATGCTTACACTCGCCAACACCATGATAGATGTTACCGGAGATCAGGAGAGATCTGTTCGGTGCCAACGAGAATAGAAAGTTTTATTCATAACCACGCATAGATCCTCGGAGTCCGTTACCCTTGGAGTGCGCCGACAGTCAACCTAATCACGGAATGATCTTTGGCATTTCGCGTGAAATTTTGGCCCGACCTGTCGTACACCCTGTTACTGAATTTGTTGACGACTTTGCAAGGAAAGTTGATAACTTGTCGTGTAGTAACACAACCTACAGGGACCGGTCATCGTCTCCTCGAGCCCTAGACCAAGACAAGAATCGGGAAAGACAAAAGACGACAAAAGACAAAGCAATGCATTAAGGGGGAATCGAACCCCCGGCGGGTCGATGGCAACGACCCAGGTTACCACTACCCCATTAATGCTGTGCAAGGGTGCAGACGTTCAGCCTTGGAGACCTGATAGAGTGTTACTTAAATGCAGGGATGGCAGTGGAGCCCGCTTACAGGTGGCGTTATCATCTCGAGACAAAAAGGTGGCGGTCTCTTGTTCTCGATGCGCACCCGCCATGAACTCCCACACAATGCCGCAAACACGCCGACGCCGCACCCTCTCGCACCCTGTCTGTCACCCACGATATCTTCTCGTCGTTTCCGGCGTGTACGTTGCTCACCATCGACTGTGGCATGTACGTATTATACCGTACGTATGTCCGCCACCCACCAGAATCTTTCCGCGTTCCACCGCTCCCACTGGTGCGGCTTTCCCAGATCAAGTGCTCATGGGTGTCCGGATCACATGGTGCAAAGCAACCCGTTGCTGCTTATTTCCGATCAAGACCTGAGTAGACTGCCGGCATGCGTCGCCCGATGCCGTGCGCTGCTTATCAGCTGCACGGATCGCGATCGCAGCGCCGACTAGGTTGGTGTCGTGACGACGACGACAAGTACGTGCCCGCCACGGCCCGCGGGGCCCTTGCCCATCCTCATTTCGCTCTGTCGCTGGAGGCGCTCGAGTCCGCGAGCGCGTGCAACGCGTCGATCATCCCCGCTAAGTCGCGCGCACATTACACGGGAGGCTGCCACGTGTGCCGCTCAAGCTCCTCCTTTTGCGGCTTCTATCGTTTATCGTCTATTAATATGAAGTGGACGCGCCCATGGTCGTCAGCCTATCGGTCACCCTGCGTACACGATGAATGAAAGAGCAACAAGGCGGGAATGAAATCCGGCTCCAACGGTAATATGCCTGCATAAGGTGGTGGGTATGAAATGTGAACGACAACCGTGAGATAGAGCGTAATGTTTCAAAACAACTGTCCTAGAGGGTATAAGTAACACAGGGCAATGTCTTTGGCTTTGGCCCTGGATAATGAGATAATAGGTAGGTCCCCAATGAAAACACGATGATGTCAATGGCTGAAAACAGGGGAGGAATGTCGCCCAACCCAATGTCCATCCAACGGACCGTGCTTGAATTCGCGGTGGATGCATGTTGTATACCCCAAGCTAAGACGTGATGACGACGTGTGCATCTACCCGAGTGCACAATGTAGCGAGGAGAAAGCGAGGTGGGTCGGCATCACGGCGTTTAGTATGAGAATATCATCAACCAGGGATTGAGGACGATCTGGAAATGTAACAAACGCCGTGTATTAGTCAGCGCACATAATGAGGAATATGGCTTGCGTGATACCGCACAGCATAGCGAAGAAGAGAACGAAGGAATGCTCACTGGGAACAACAGATGACAAGAACAAGTCAACCTGTGCATACGTTACTTTCAGAGTCGCGTTCAGTTGACGAAGAAAAAAACTAACGCAAGTGGAAGAATGACAGCCCATCCGTTTCCAGTAAGCCGCCACTGATATGGAACAAGCGGCGTGCTGACGATAATCATGCCCGCTATGAGCACGATGCACACGAGGAAAGAGAACCAAAACCTGTAGGATGTGGTCGGGTATCAGTACAGATCGAATCACTTCGCCGAGTAATGGAACCATGGGTCGTGGAGTGTGAATATAGGAAGGTTGGGTTCCACAAGAAATGCGCCGCGATCACGACGCGCGAAATATAATGTCAGACGCCCAGACCTTACCTCTTCAATATTTTCGGCACCTCCTTGAAGAAATTAGATCGTTCTACTTCCTTTTTCGTGGCGGTCCAAGTGATATTGTAAGAGAACATATGCGCCAGTATGGCCACCGTAAGCGGGATACCAAGGCCGCCAAAGAAGAAGAAGCTGTGCCAAATGAATTCCTGTTGCTAAAGCGGTCGAAACCAGAGTTCACTACTCACAAGAATGGTATCCACATCAAGGTTTCCAGGAAGGCCCACACCACGTTCTTTTCCCCCAGTCGGTATTGCAGGAGTGTATAGCCGAGATTTCCGAGACCGAAAAATACGACAGTCGTGGCCAACCAGATCTCGAAGCTACGCATGTAATAGCCATCGACAGGAAATTGGAATCCGAGCAGAAAATAGTTCAAGAATGAGAGTGTGACAGAGACAGCAATTCCGTCTACAGACAATCGGGTGATCGTTAGCGAGTCGTGCAAAATGGTTCGGATGGAATGGGGCGTACAGTATGAGAACATGTCTTGGAAAAAAATCAATCAAACCAAATTCTCGAGCTAGAAACGGAAAAACGTACAAGCCATCATCGAGATCTTGTAATGTGTCGGTGCATTTGACCACAAGAATTTGTGAATTTGGTGATTGATGGGTCCCTTGCGCAACCATTGCACGAACGGGTTGAATAATAACCTATTGGGGTCATATTATCTACGAGGTTCGAGATAGGGAGCGCACTTACTCGCTACAACCGTAGGCATACTTCTGCCAACGGTTGAGTTCGTCGTCAACCGTAAGTGAGACACCTTCCTTGAAGCTCCCTTTGGAGTACGATGCCCATCTAGACGAGCATAGGTAGCAGTGCAATACCCGGATGCGAGACCAGAAGCAGCGTACCGGATAATATATCCACGCAATTGTAATCTGAGTGCCATGTCAAAGTCCTCGCTTACATTGGATTCCGACCATATCTTTTGTTTACTGTCCTCAGGATCGACGAAAGCGGCATCCTGGAGTGCCTGCCAGCGGAGGAAGGCGTTATGGCCGACGAACGGGGCGACTTCACCATTGGCACAGGCCATGGAGATACATTTGTTGATCCGACGCGTGAAGAACGCAACCCCGTTTTCAAAGTAGTGATGGGCGACCTGCATAACGTCTGGAGTATCCATAAGCACGCCAGAGAAAAAAAGTGAAGGGCGTGAAGGCCACGCACCGCTCTCGTGCTGCAGTACCGCGAGTTCTTGACTCGCGGGCTCCGCGAATTCGCGTGCGGCATCGCGGAAACAGTCCTCGGGTACAATTGTATCAGCGTCGACGAGTAAGATTATGGGTCCAATGCGGATCGAACGGGGGTTCGCTGCCCATGGACGGTAGAGGCTGCCAGATTCCTGGAATACTGATCGTGCGAATGCCTTTAGCGTCGCCTCACAATGGAGACCGAAGAAAGAAGCCACCTTCTTCCATTGCCATTTGTAACGCACGTTCTTCCAGGTCGTCAATTGCGGGAATCGGAGGGGTGGGGGTGTCCGGTCCTCCCGAACCACCGGCAACGACGGGAGTGGAAGCCCTCGGAGTTCCAGGTCCGTTGGGGGTGCCCGCTCCGCTTGGTGTTTGGGCCACATATGGTGGTATTATACTTTGGTCGTTTCCTGCACGCCCTTCGTATTGGAGTCCGAATGTTCCGGGAGTCGGCCCGCTCGGGTAGCCATCCAGTCCAGATGTAGAAACGGAACCTCGGAGGTTCGACGATGCAGTTTCCGATTGGAGCTGCTCGAGGATGCGTTCCATGCGCAAACTGAGATCAAGACCATAGTTCATGTTCGATGCCTTCTTAAAGCGACCTGCGCGTCTGAACCCTGGAAACTATTGTGTAGACGTTGAGCGCACCGGAGTAAGCTTACATACCCTGTGGGTTGGCTTTGGCGTTGTGTGTATGCGCCGGACGCGCGACCCAACCAATGTTGTGTGTCGCATAAAAGGACAAGCGGGCGGCAGCCTCGGTGGGGGGAAGCAAGCGCAAGCCGTCGTCATTGACAAATATGGAAGACGTTCCGCCTTGTCGGGCGTAGGTCTGCATTGCACGCTTGAGGGATTCTATCGACGGAGTCCTGATTTTGGTCGTGAGATGGCTCGGGATCGAATGCACGGGGAGACACACAAGACAGCGTCCAACCCTTCTTTGTACACTGGCATTTGGATCGTGATGTGAGGGAGTAACGTATCCACCTCCTTGTTTGCTTTCGGAGGGATTGCGGAGTAATATCGTGAGTTCTCGTAGTAGTGGGCGATAGGGCCGATTACCATCATGAGGTTCTGAAAGAGCTGGAGCGTGAAGAACTGAAAAAAAAGCCGAGTCAGCGGGGGGGGGGTGAGACAGGACTCGGAGAATTAACCAGGGATATGGAGAACAGCGGCGGGACAAGGACGAGGAGGACGAAGTGTGTGTAGTCCTGATCGAGCATATACTCTTGCACGAGAACCTTGACGCCATTCCCGATGAACACTGGAATGAAAGTGTACGATTTACACATGTCGGCATGATTACCATCGATGTTCGTACCTGCGGCGAGTCCTGCGGCCAGGCCGTTGTAAATCGGAGCGTAGAGGGCAGTAGTGCGCCTGGGCGGTTCTTGGTCGGCCTTTTCGCATTCGGACGGGGTCATGGGCACTTTGCGCCCATACCACGTGCGCCGGAATCGCTGTGGAGGAGGGGCTGGACTCTCGACTTCGACGAGTTTCTCTTGGACTTGGGGAGTGCCGAGATTGGAGTGACCAGAGACGGAGGGGGGTGCGGAAAAGGAAGAGGTGACAGAGGACGTGTGAAGGGGGCGGTTCCGCCACAAGAGGCGTATGAGACGGTCCTCAAAGTCGCGGGCAATGGGTATGATGGTGTCGAGAGAGTCGGACCAGACGACGAGGACACGTTCATCGCGCTGAACAGGGTCGGTACGTGGACGGGAAGAGAGAGGGGACGTACGATGAAAGCGGCGTTCTGCTCCTTGTCGGCCTGCGGAAGGAGGACCATGGTGTCCATGATTTGGATGCGCGTGTTTGCGTCGACATAGATACAATCGGCCTTGTCGTCGGTGGCACACTCGGCGAGGGCGGCGTGCACGGCAGCGCTCCTGACCTTGACCGCGACCAAGGGGTTCAGGGCGGCGACGGCGGCCTCGAACGGCTCGAGAGCGGCGACCTCGTAGGGAAAGACGCGAAAGGAGCCGTCGTGGGTGCGGAGACACACGCCTGGCGGGACGGCGTCCTCGCTGGGGCGGAACCAGGCGTCGCCCTGGGTCTGCTTGAAGATCCAGTGGAGCGTTGCGTCGTATCGGTCGTAGTCCATGGCGGCGAGCGGTGCGTCGACGGCGTCGTGCCTTATATAATGAAGTGATGTCAATCTGAGATCGGCCCGATTTGGCAGTCGAGGTGGTGTATGTGATCGGGCAAGCGTCGACGCCTCGTTTCCGTCCACGATGGGCGTGCCCTATAAAATTTAGTGAATAACGTCCCCGTGTGAGCCCGTCGAGCACACCCGCGAGCGCTCCCCTCTCAGCCCGCCATGTCCCCCAGCCATCGCCGCCCAGACAGCGGGGGCAACACCGCGTCCAGCGAGGAGGACTCCCTCACCGGACACACCCTCTCGCCCCCCCGGCCGTTCTTCCTTGCTTCCTCACGCCCTCCTGACGACACGTCAACAGCCTCGTCCATAGAGAACAACTCGGATTCCGATCGTGACTTGCCTTCGTCCCCCCCCTCCACCACCGTCTCCGTCTCCCCGCGGAGCTCCCTCGCCGCCTCCTCCACGACACGCAAGACGGCCCGCAACCACCGGCGCCGCTCCCAGCTCGCAGTCAGCATCCAGCCTGGCGACCACCAAGACGACCAGTCCTGGACCCCGTCCAGCCTGTACGAGCCCACCCAGAGGGTTCCCCCGTCGGCGTACACCTTCCAGTCCCAGTCCCACCGCGACAGCACTGAATCCCACCGAGGAATGTTGTCGCGCAGGAGAAGCACCGACTCCATTCACATGGTCTCCCGCTCCACCCCGACACGGGCTCGCATGCCACGCACCGACAGGCTAGGCGACGCAACAGGCCCCGAAGGCCTGCCCCCTCCCCATCCCCCGTTCCTGTCAAACGCACCTTATCGCTCCTCGGCTGGCTCGGTGTCAAACACCACCCTCTATCGCTCTTCTGCCGCTGCAGGCCTGACAGACGTCGGATCGCCAGCCCTTCCAAGGGCCAGCTCAGCGACGACGATGACGTTCCGTAGCCCCTTCCTCTCGCCTGCATCGCGACCATCGAGCACGTGGTCCCCGCCGAACAACGGGATCCTGTTCAATGTGCCGTCGAATGCAAACTCGACGACGGTGCTTCCCTTGCCTCCCATCCAGAAAAAGACGATGGCGTCCACCCGTCTGCGTGAGAAACTCAAGGACGAGGACAAGCCATGGCTGGCGCTCGAGCCGACCAGGCTCGAGCGTGCGAGCAAGTGGGTGACCTTTGGCGGACTCTTGATCGGGATAGCCGTCGCAGCCATACTGATCTTCCGCGGATACGAGTCCGTCCACCTCCTCCATGACAGCCAGCTGTGCATCGTGCTCGAGGACCACTTTGGCGGAGACAGCCTCGACACCAACAGCTGGTCGTACGATGTCGAGCTGGGCGGGTACGGGTGAGTGCGATAGTCACCGTGGATGGCCGTCACTCTACATACCTCGTAGAAACAACGAGTTTGAGATGACGACGAACTCGCCCAACAACGTCTACCTCTCCAACGGACAGCTGTACATCATGCCGACCCTCACGAGCGACACCATCTCCGGGGGGTATAGCTCTGTCATGGATGGCGCAACGTACTCGCTGGATGGGTGCACCGCAAACAACGGCAGTAGGTCGTGCACCACCTCGTCCAGAATGACCCTCTCAGTGACTTGATTCTAGGCGCTGCTGACCAAGGAGCATATGTAATCCCTGGACATAAAAGGCAGAACCCCGGCGACGGTGGTGGTACCGGCGGCGGAAATGGAAATGGGGACGGAAATGGCACCGGAAATGGAAATGATACCGGAAACGGAAACAACGCCGGGAACGGCAACGGCAACGGCAACGGCACCAGCACGACCGGCACCGGAGCGTCCGGGGGAAACTCCACCACGGGCGGTGGCAGTGTCTATGGTGGAACCAACTCCACGAACTCGACCACCCCCTCCAACTCGACCTCGTCCGGCGGCGGGGGTGGCAATGCGTGCACCGCCATATCCTCGGCGCAGGCCGGCACCGTCATCAACCCCGTCATGAGCGGTCGCATCAACACCCGCGGTAAAAAATCCATCCAGTACGGCAAGGTCGAGATCCGTGCCAAACTGCCCCAGGGCGACTGGTTGTGGCCTGCAATATGGATGCTACCCGAAGGCAACGACACTTCCTCCACCCAGGGCACCGGCGTCTACGGCGCATGGCCAGTGAGCGGGGAGATCGACGTATGCCAACGCGTCTTTTCCGCGTCGCCTTGAGTACTAACGCGAGCCACGCAGATCATGGAGGCAAGAGGTAACCTGCCTTCGTACCCTGCGCAGGGATCCAACTATGTGCGTTCGACCATGAACTATGGTCCTTTCGCTTCCGGCAGCACACCCATCTCGATCGGTAAGCCATTGATCATGCCTGTTCCGTTGCATTCACGTCAATCGTGACCTCCTCAGGCTCCAACACCGTCGTTACGTTGATCAAGAGCCTCTACGGCTGGGTGAGCACGAAACGCGGAAACTTTGCGAGCGATTTCCACGTGTATGCGCTGGAATGGACGGGTTCGTGGATGCGGTTCTACACAGACAACCGATTGCAGGCCATGATCAACCTCGATATCTCGTCCAAGAACGCCGACTCGTACTTCTTCCGCGTGGGTGGCTTCCCTCAGGTTGCGATGAACGCGTCGTCAGGCAAGTACATTGAGGTCCCGGACCCGTGGTCCACTGCGTACGGCGGCACTGCGGCCGCTCCGTTTGATCAACGTAGGTGCACTCCTGGCGCATTTTTTTTTCCTATCCGTCCCTGAGTCCGATTGGAATGTTTACGACAGAGTTTTACCTGATCATCAACCTGGCGGCCGGTGGAACAAGCGGGTGGTTTCCCGATAGCGTGGGTGGGAAGCCGTGGTACGACGGCTCGGCAAGTACGCACAAGGCTCGCCTAAACCGGGGACATGACGCTGACACCCTGACGCACAGCTGCCATGCGTGAGTTTGCTTCGGCGCAGAGCACATGGAGTGCAACGTGGCCTTCAAGCGCCAACAACCGGGCCTTCAGAATGTAAGTGCAGCTTCCCTCTTCAGGTGCCTCTCATCACCTGTTTCAACAGCGACTATGTGAAAATGTGGCAGCTGTGCAGATAACATTTTCCACTCGAGGACTTGAACTCTGGACATCAGCTCTGCTTTTCTTCTTTTGCTTTACCATGTTTTGGTCACCGGCATGTGGACCAGTAGACGGACTTGCATTTCTTATTTCCATCATATCGTAGTCTGAAGGGGTCCGCACGGTGCCTATGATTAGGCACCCTGCTTTGTGTAGGTTTTGCCCCATTTGTTTGCGTGGCAAATGCGATAAACGTCTAGATAGTGCATACCTATCACGCTTGCGTGCCGTTCTCAATGCAAAAGGGGACATGCAACGACGTCCCGGAGTGATCGCTTCTGTAGTGATGGTAACGAGGTCTCGGAACTAGCTAATGTCTTGCACCTCCGTCCGATGCTCAGACAGATAAAGCGCTCGCTGCTTCGGCAAGTTTTTCTTTGAAGAGACTCTCCGCATCCGTCCAGACTCGAGCGCCACGGCGCTCGGGAAGCTGCAGCAACGAAGGGAGCAGATCCGTGCTAAACTGCTCCGAGGCCTCCCGAGGGAGCAACGTCGGCAGATGATCAATCGATATCACCGACAACGGTGGCAGGCCGTCCCTGGATGCACACTCAGCACTTTACTCACAAGCATGCAAACCGCTCACCCCAGCTCCACGGCGACGGTGGGGTCCGCAAAGGTGGTGTTGATGTTATAAATGGGTATCGGGTTGAACGGATTGGTGGTGTCGCAGCTGACGTCGACGACGACGGACAACCTGCGCGACTGGCCCGCCGCCTTGATCTGTTCTTTTGTGATGAAGGGTGGGATGGCCGACGAGAGGTAGATGCAGTTGATGAAGACGTCAACGTCGAGGATCTCCTGGAATGGACCACCCTTGGCGGTCTCGTCCAGGTCCCACTTGTGGATGTCGCCTCTAAAAAGGGTGGCGGTGGGCGTTGGTCATGGACGCGATCCACGGACACACGTACTCGTCGAGGCCAATCTTGCGGAGAAGATCGACGGCGCCGCGTCCGCACCGTCCGAGGGCGCCGATCACGAGGGCGCTGACGCCCTTTCCGCTCCCGCCAAGGACCTTCCTGACGTCATCCACCATCGCCGTTTCGTTGGCATAGGGCTCGAGACGCCCGGGCTGCTCGCCCTTTCTCCGCGCAGCCAGCGCAAGAGCGCCAGCAGCTGCGCCTGCAAAGCCGGCATGGAAACCGAACGCGGCAACGCGACGACCAGTGGGATCCGTGAGGAACTCGAGATCGTAGAGCGTGCCTCCTCCTCGACGGAACCGGTCGAGGACGGACGCCCACCCCGCCTGCTTCTTGTAACAGTGCGCGAATTGGATGTGCGTGTGCGGCAGGGGCTCGTCGGAGACGGGCAGCTCCTTGAGCCCGATGATCGGAATGTCGGTCGGGGCGTCGGGCCATGTGTTGTTGAGAACCAGCCGGCAGCCCGCGCTGAGAACGCGCAGCGAGATGAGGGCGCGCGTGTGCAACAGACACAGGACGGAGAACGCACGCTTCGAACTCGGAGTCGTCAAAGGTACGCTGCTGGTCGCGCTCGACGGTGATCTCGAATCCAGCGTCGATCAGCTTCTTCGCGGTCGCCGGCGTCAACGCAGAGCGTCGCTCGAATTCCTTCTTTTCGCATCGGAGCCAGAGCCGCTGGACGGGTTCGCGATGGGACATGTCGTGGTTGTGCTGGCCAGGCGCTGGCCCTCGCAAAATCTACCCGACTCGGCCGATCGTCGGGGTAACTCGGGCCTCACTTTCACTACCATCGAGCACTCGACTCGCCGCGACGCCCAATTGACTCGGACATAGGAAATGCCCTCTGGCCCAGACGCAGAGCGCGCTGGCAGAGGAATCTCAAGCTGGGGTTCGTTGTCCATCACGTACCTTGGCGGGTGTGACGACAATGTCCCTGAATGTTGTGCCACTGGCAGTGGCGTTCCTCACCTGATGCTCGTCGACAGCGGTAGCCATGTTTTACGGCACGTTGGTGGCCGATCCAAGTCGCTATAAAGCGAGAGCACCGGACATGGTCGAATCACTCGAGATCAAATGATTCCGCTGCTTTTCGCCCTGTTGCTGTGTCTGCAGCTGGTCGCTGCTGGCCAGGAGATACCTCGAGCTGGGCATTCCAATTCAGCCACGAGTCCGCACGTCCTCTTTCAGCTTTTGTCGCGCAACCTCAAGAGAGACAATGGAGACGGTTGCCCCAACGGATGGTGTAAGACTTGCCTTTTCCCGCGTTCCAGTGCCCCACTGACAACGGAACGTGGATAGCTGTTTGCCCAAACTCCAACGAATGCGCGCCGGATGGTAATGAATGTGTACGTACAGTCGTGGCGTATTGGACTTGGCGCCTCAGTGAAACTATCTATCAAGTGCGGCAATTCAGGCTATAACTGCCCAGGCACCTCCAATGTCCGTTTATCTTGCACGCTCCCTCAACACGTACTGACCATTTTAACCTCACAGTGCGTTAGTGGCGGGTACGATCATGGCAATGTCTCACACCAGATCTCCTGACCACCCTTTACAAGTTGCTGCCAGATACCATTGCCAACGTGCGGCGGACGAACCTGCTGCAGTGAAGGATCAATATGCTGCAGCGACAATATTCACTGCTGTGGCGCCGGCAACTTTTGCTGTAATGACAACCTAGGTGCATGTACGTGACACCACCGACATCTGGGACGTTGGTCTGACGTGCACCAAAGGTTGCCCGCTCGGATCCACCTGCACTCCCGGACGCTACACCTGCACGTCCGTCGGGGGTGGCGTCTCTAGCGGCAGTTCCGGCAGCGATGGTGGAGACGGTGGCGAAGGAAACAGTGGGGGGTCAAATCCTAGCGAATCGAGTCCGACAGAGACATTGGCACCACCTCCATCGAACCCTACGACGCTCAACACAGGCGGCTCCCCTGTCACAGTTACCTTGGCCGTGCCCAGTAACTCATCTAGCAGTGCTACCAGTACCGCTTCAGGCGTTTCTGCAACCCCACTAGGTAGGTTCTTGGAGGATTGTGCCACACCGAGTGTCTGAGGCTTGCGACATTGCAGGTGCAAGCGGTTCGTCACACACCATTCCCATCGTCTGTATCGGTGGGGTCGCCAGCCTCGCATTCGTGGTCGGCATTATTGCCCTCAGCGGATCGGTTGTCTAACGGTTGGTCTTGGGATACTCCCTTGTTCAACTAGTCGTTTCCACGATTACTACATACACGATGCCCTCTAAAAGCGTCCCTTTCGGGGACTACAAGTGACCGGACAAATCTATACTTCTTTGGTGTGCCGTACTACCGCATGCTCACGTCTCAGAGTCGTCAATATACTCGCCCTGGATACCCATCAAACTTCATACTGTCAACGAATCATCAATTGATGCTGTGGAGAGTGCGTGGTTCTGCATCTGTCTCGTACCTGGATCACCTTCGAGACCGGTAATCCCCCACCTGCACCCGCAACGTCATCGTGTCAACTTCGTCTCAGGCCATGCAAGCGGCAACTTACCAAAGACCGTCGGCGCCTCGGAAAAGCGAACGTTTTTCAGACTAAAGATCACCTGCACGGCTTGTGGTACGAGCTATAGCGCGATCACCGGCTTACGATCCGTTCATGAACGGCAGAGTACAATGAGCCACACACCTTCGAGAAGAGATCCTGCGACACGAGACTGCTTGTAGAAAAAAAAAGGGGGCATCAACGACGTTTCGTCTCCAAAGTGCCGCTCTCACCCTCCTTGGCCACAAATGTCGACCTTGTGTCCCCCAACCATCAGACCGGATGGCGGCGATGGCTACACATACTATCATTAGGATGGGCCGCAGAGATGGGGTATGGATGACGTACTCTATCCTGAACCTGACAGATTGAGAAAGCGGTCAGAACCGGCTCTTTCATCCGCTGATAAACCCACCTCTTGCCCGTGAGCCGATTCCTGGGGTACGTCGGATGCCCGCAAGGGAGCATCTGAGGACTTGCTCAGCGCTTCATAAACCAGCTCCATCAATGCATCTTCCACCGTATCCCTTGTTGTCGTGGTGCTCAATCGGATGAGCTTTTGCAACTGTTCCTTTCGGCTAGGGTCCGCATAATAGTCAACTACACAGGAGATGGCCGCGGAGAACAGCAGCGCGCTAGGCACCGTCTCGGTAAAAATGTCGTACGCAATGGTTTGAATGTCAGAGTATTTGGTGCGTGCCAGGACATTGGAAATGAGTCGGTCGTTTTGCACGTTGTTGGTCATGATAGAGGTGACCAGCACGTCGGATGCACGCGCAAGAGAGATCTATTGGAGTGAGCGGCTACTCGATACCCGTCACTTTGATGCAGCATGAAACCTACCGCCCCATTGGTGTGTCGTTTCAATCGGTTACAGAGGTAGTGCATGATCTCGTCCGTGGCCTTGAGCGCCGAGTGGTACAGAGTCCAGTCATGAGCTGGGTCGTCGTTGAGGTACGTATACCTGAGTGGCGTTCACAGTAATTCTCCGAATCAATACCGTCTCCTACCTGGTCACGTCTGCAAACAGTTCAAACCACTGCCCCACCGTGTGCCCTCCCAACACGCTGTCAAATTCGGTGACAGGCAAACCAAGCTAATCCGGATGTAAACCACACTATCTGGACCGGCATCCTCCAGACATACCACGTAGTTTGCTGCCCAGTAGATGGGTACTAGGTTAATGACCTCTTTGACGACGTCAACGACCTTGGTATCATGACCAGCCGTTTTTGACGCCGTTTTCACCATTGTCTTGAACATCCTCGTGAAGGATACGCTAGAAAGTGTCTCGCCCACGATGCTTGCTCGTACCTAGCTATTATCAGCACCAGTTACCCCGTCGCGCAAGTTTGGTATTGACCTCTCCCCAAGTTACTCCGACACCTTTCGTGAGCTTCGACATGCGCTTCGTATACAGAACACCTAGCTGACAATGACCGTCTCCAGCCTCAATCGGCTTCTGGAAATCGTAGTACGTGAGCAAGTCCGTTGATCGGGAGGCGATGCAAGGACGCATGAAATTCGGTGTCATGAACGGAAAATGTGCATAAACCGAGCAAGCGGGGTACTGGTTCGGCAGGAGACGAAACAGGAGTTTTCTGAGCATTCCTCCATACGAACCGTCGGCGGCATCAACCATACAATGCTGATATCCCCAGGATGTTAAATTATATGCTAAGAGGCATCAGAGAGGGCGACTGGGCTAGAGAGGAACGGATACGGACGGGTAAAGTCCACAGTCAGGAATCGATCCCCGCGACTCAAGCACACCGCGTCCGCCAGGATAGCGCGTGAGATAGTATATCCGGGACACAATCCAGCGCCCGGAATGGGGGGCTTGGTTTCTTCAGCTTGTAAACCAACCTATAATCGTTTAGGCATCAGAGACCACTCGACGAGAGCATGCATATACGAACATGGAGTTCTAGATTATCAATGTGTTCGTAGAGCTCTTCTGCTGCAGACTACGGGAGACTGAGTAGACGAACGAATCGCAAGGAAATTTTGTACATAGATGGATGGATCTGGATTCCATTCTTCAAAGGACTCGTATGCTAAGAGCATCGTGAGCTAACGAGAGTTATGCCAGGCTGGGACACTTGCGCCGTAGACCGATAAATTTGCGAAATTCGTTGAGCTACCCATATCAATCAAGCTGCATAACCGTTGGAGAATAACGCCTTACAGTGCAAACTCCCCATCTCCTTCCCCGCTCCATCGCCAAGATCTCCACCGCTTTCATCACGGGGGGACAACCTCTGGCACGGAATGCACCAGCCCTTCGCTCGGTCGCATCCTGCAGTACCCGGGCAAGATCTTCATCGGCAAAACATCCATTAGAGCCTCGTTGCAGTCTAGTGCCACACCGGTTCACAAAAAAGCTTAAAACTACGCGTGGATCGCAAACGCACTCGCCGAATGTCCATGTTTTAACATCACCAGGCGGTGCAATGTTTTCTCGGATCACCTTTCTGAATTCCATTGTGGTCACCTACACGAAACGCATCAAGTTTGTAATATGGGCGATGAGAGAAGTGTGTACCGTTTTGGGGTCTCTACCGTCGAAGAGGTTTTCAAACATTCTGTTCAGCCACACCTCGTCCTGTTGAGAAATAGAAGCGTGCCAGTGATAAAGGAAGTTAAACTCGATGGAGACAGCGTTTCCTTGTCCACGAGGGGATGCGCTATGGTCAGAGTCGCGAAATGGCTGTTGGGATCACACATGATCGTGACCTACCCCCAGCAACCGATGAACTCACTGCAAGCGGGTCCAGGCGCCAGGTCAGGTCATCCCTCACAAGTCCTAGAATACAGCCGACGTAATCTGCAAGGATAATTTGCATGAAGAACGCGGTGTTGACCATCCTGGCTCTGTGGTAAATCTCGTCGTCTTGCGCAAGTAGCGAGGCCCTCTCGTCAGACCGAGGCGAGATAAACGAGCCACGTTCGTTGAGGTCCATAATCTTCTGTGCAATATACTACAACCGCATTAGCTCGCACACGCTCGGAAACAGTAACGGGCATACATTGTGATGTCGGCTGAAGAGGACGGCAAGCGCGCAAACAGAGGGCGGCATGAAAAGCAGACGGCTATCCGCGAAAGCATCGTTCCAGATCTTCCCGGTACCGTCTTTTTGGCGCATATTCCTGGCCTGCTCCATACTACTCCCATAGATAATGCTCAGGTCAAGATAGCTACTTGCATCATTGATCGTCCAGTCCGACTTGTTGGTGCTGAAAATGCTGTGAATGATAAGATCTGCGAATGCAAAAAATAAACTCGACAAGCCACCAGGGTGGGGAGCGAAGTCGTCGTCCTTCCGACAGAGGAGACGGTCGAACACCAAGCAGGGGTCGGGAAGAGACGAAAGTGTCTGGATATGAGTAGAAGGCACAGATCGTGCATAAGGCTGGCCGGCTTGTCCGAGAGAAGGCAAAAGGACGTTGTAGTTGGATCCATCTACACTGCGGAACGCATACGAGACACGCTGTTTCTCAGCACTCGCTGTGGGGGCATCGCAGAATGTGGAAAGGAAACCGTTGGGAGGATGAGGTAGGTCCTTGTATACTATACAACACTCAGACAGATGTCGGGTAAAGAGAACCAGTGACCTACATAAGCTGATGATGTGCTGCTGGGCTATTTTGGCAAATGTTGAATCGTCAGGGAGGCGTGCCATCATTACCAAGACTTTCTCCAGCTGAAACACGCTGAGTTTGGCGAGTACAACATTATGTGAAACACTTGCAAGAAAGTCTCTGTCATTGATTGTACCATGGAGGTTGTCTAAGGCGTTCACGAACGCGGGCTACATAGGATGCAGGAGTATGGACAATAAGTGGAGATGGTGTAAAAACTCACCAAGTCATCTACAGCAAGAGGCGGACCACGAAGAGCGATTTGCTGGAGGTCTCGCATGCTCCCACGAGCGACGTGCGTGGCGGAAGTAACATTACCAGCAATACTAGATTGCACACGAGAAAGTAGTAGTTGCAGCATACTCTGTGCCACTGTTCTACCTCTAAGGGAACCACTGGATTGTATTTGTTCCACTAATTGTGGTTCGCGATGGAGATCAACCAGCGTGAGTCCCGAAGTTTATCTCCGAGGTGAGAAAACGATTGGGAATACACCACGACGGGGAAATGAAGATGAGGAGGGAGAAAGCGGGTGCGACAATTCAAACCAGTGTATGGTGATAGTCAGAGGGACAACTCAAGGGAAGAACTTCTGGAGACGCAGCTGGTCACCTTGAAGAAGTTGAATACCAAGTCTAAGGGAGCTGAACCCGGCGATAGGTGCATACCAATGCAGTGAATTGGCGTCCTAGGATTGGTATGTGCGCCAAACCAGTTTAGTCCACCTCTGTCGAGCGCCAACTCAAGAGGCAAAGTCCAATGTAATGTCCAAAGAAGACAGTACGATCGATTTCCAGTGACAAGCAAGTACGGACCAAATCCTCGGGGAGGAGCTCATCCATCTGGCAAATGAACCACAAGGTGGTGGCAGATAGTTCAAACTATTTTGCCCTGTTCGTTCAGTTCCGCAGCCAAATCGTACTTGTTTACGCGCATCTCCCATCAGATGCACTCTCAGGGGACTGCCCGACTAACATTATTCTTGGGGCGTCTCTGCGGATGTATTTGTCAGTCACAACAGCACTTGCGTTGAGTCTACTACATTGCTCCTCGAGAACTTGGTCGCGTCGGAAGAAGTGGGATCCAGCCGACAAAAGACAAGATACTTTCACGTGACAGATCCCGTCTAAAGAAGCAAGTGACCACAGTAATTAGAGTACGTACAGTGTCCCATGATAGTCATCAGGAATAGACGAGATGGTTGGAATCCTACATGACTACACAGCACGAGTTTTGCTGCGGGACGCTGTCAATAAGTACAATCGTGGTGGACACCAAGGCACGAACCTTCTTCGCAGTCTTATAGAACATCTTGGTCTGTGAGGAGAGGGCATTGGAACGCTCAACCAAGTTGTCTAACTTCTCGCCACGTTGGAGGACAGATTCAATGGTCTTGTGCTAAACACTAGCATAAGAGCCTATAATTGAGGTTCACTAGACTTTACGCACCAGTACTATCTTTGTCTCATCCAGCTCTTGTTGTACCCTCATGATGGTATCTGCTTGTCTTGGGTCCTGATACTTGGTGAGGTATGTCTGGATGTCGGGGAACGAAACTGTCGAAGGATTGGAGAAGGTGGATTGGGGGACTTTTGCAATGAAGTCATCCAGAATTTTGGATAAGAGAGAGAATGCAGGTCGAACGGGGTACTCCTGGTCGGTAATGATGACAGCTAGACATAAGGCAAGACAAGTGGTGAGTGTGAGTCAGGAAGGCAGAAGTAGCAGCCGACCTGCGAGCTGTTCAGCTCCGCCGCGATTGTATACATGCGCTGTGTAATTATTCTCCTGCACGCTCTGACGCTGACTCTGTGCTGTTCTGTCGACCACGGTCTTTGTGAAGAACGTCAAGAACTCATTGATAGAACCTCTCTGGTAGAAAGAGAAGGATGAAACGTCTGATGCAGTACTCAGGACCGTACTCGGTGATCCTGGGGGCGCAAGGACGACAGAAACCGAGAAGACCTTCATGGTGAGATGGTGGTCGGAGTTGAGGACAGAAACGTAAAGAACCCGCACGCAGCAGAAAGGCCACCACCAAATGCGCCACCACTAGCCATGTCTCTGGCTGTGGCCTGTCTTTGGACGACCTCCCTCTGGCTTGTTATATACGCCATAAAATACACCTTCAGACGACCAAAGGCTTTACTACCGTTCTCACAGACCCGCAGGCCCACCACCGAGGTCAGCGTGAAGCATCTGACCATACGCCTCAAGACAGAGGCATTCAATGTCTTCCATGAGAGGCTTTCGGCCTCGTTGTCTCCAAGCATCTCTCCGATCTTGAGGCAAGTCCTACTAAAGTGGTATGATCTGGGCAGCTTCGCCGGTGTCGTTGGGATGCTGCTTGCGTTCTGGCTGTTGTTTCTCACTGCTGCCTCCCTGTCTTTGGAAATCCTGCACCCGGAACGGGGCCGCGGTGCCAACGTAATCACGAAGCGTGGGCTAGACCAGGCCGATACCACCGCACTACCTCTTGTACCTGCATCTAATCCGTTGAGGATCAACCCAATTGTAAGCACCCTGCCAAAGATTTAACAAGCCGCCCTCGCGAGCATGGCTTAAATTCATTAGATACCGGGACTGACTGTTCCCCTCAGTCATTTACCCTTGATTCTCGTAGCATTGGCCGTCAGCCAGATTGCCCACGAATCCGGCCATGTCATCACTGCTGCGCTGTAGGTAAATCAATAATATCAAGTGTAGTGAGGAATTAACGACGCAGACAGCCACCGCGTTCCTATGATTTCTTGTGGAATCGCTGCTACATTTCTCTTTCCTTCCGCGTTCGTCACTCTTTCGGCTACCCGGCTTGAGAAGCTGCCCCCCCGCGACCGCTTGCAAATCGTGTCGGGCGGGTGTTTCCACAACTTTATGTTCTTGTGTTTGTTGTGCGCCGCAGCTTGGTTGCGAGTAGGTTCCTTCCCTACCTGGGTTCTCTTTCAAGATATATCTACTCGGGGGCGGATCGTAGTTAGCGTCGACTACGTTAGTGTGCCTGCTTCCTTGCGAGATCATGCACTGAGTGGCTCTAGGACTCGCCATTGGCAGCACACGTCCCTGTTGGCACGTTGATCACCAAGATAGACGACTCTCTCATGGCCTCTGTGTCGTTGGATGATCCATGGGAGCACTTCCTGCTTTCCTCTCCCTCAGTTTCGATGAGAGGTTGGTGCGCCAACCATTCCCTTCTGAACGAAGCCCTTGGTGAGTGCTTTAATGCATACCGGTATGTTGTTTTCCTGATCTACGATAGCCCCGGCGTGTACCACCATCAATGGGTCATACTCTTGTTTTGTTTCCAAGGCAGATACAACTGTACAATACGAATTAGATCCTGTCCGCATATTCACAGACAACTTGCCGAGGTGCGACTCTTCCAAAGAATGCTCGTCGTTCTCGTCCTGTGTGGTGCCTCGTTCCGACCAGCAGCTCGTGCGGATCTCAATGCTCAGAGACTATGCTACAAACATAGAGGATGTAGTCGTCTGGAAGGGCCCGAAAGAGGAGATCTGGGAGCAAGGTACGTGAACATTGTTGAAATATCGCGAGTATATAAGATGACCTCTTTTGCTTAGTCCGAGTGGGGAGTTTGCGCTCCCGTTTTGCCGTTGTGCCATCTAAGCTTCCAGAGCTCATTTCGAATTTCTTCGAGTACGTGTAGTTATTAGTTTCTACATTAGATTGCTGACGAAACTTCAATTCACAGATATATGAAGATTACAAATATTTCACTTTATCTCGTCAACATGCTTCCAATCGTGGCATTGGATGGATACCAATCACTCCTGACATTACTACAACTCTTACACGGTCGGGCTAGTCACGACTCTGAGAACATCGATCTTGAATCTCTCCAAAACACGACACGAGTAGGTCGAGAGGGGAGGGTACAGAGAGCATTCCGGACGTTCCTTAGTTTCTTGGCCCTCCTCCTGGTAGTACTATGTGGGCTCCTAGGTATCGTACGTTGGGCGAGGAAGTGATACACAGGACGAGTAAATCCGAGCTGCGTCGCACGCATGGGACGATCGACTTTTGTATGGTAGCCCCGCCTGGGTCACAGTAAGTATGATGCCCTACGAACTACTTGGACCTTCGTTTCGTCCCCGGGTTTGGTGACCCATCGAACCAGTTCACGGTGGGCCTGATTCCGAGGGATTCCCCTGTTGGGCCTTTATTTCACAGCATACGCATCGCCAAATCAAACACGCTCAAGGGTTGCGATGTGCACTGCGAGGTTCAGTCAGGTTGAACCTCTGTTGCATCATGCGCTCGTGCATACAATGCATAGGCATACAAACATGAGTAGCGCGTCGTCGTACATCAGGGTCCTCCACTATCTCATGTGCCCATCTTCCTACGAGCCACGAGCAAAAAAAGGGGGGACGTGAAACGGCCATGTGATGGTCTACTTCTTTTTGGGTGGTTGGGCCAAGTCCACGACGCTCAAGCCTAGCGAATGCGGCATCGTCAGTCGCATTTTACGACAAGCGCGTAGGAATAGGCGTACCTGGGGGAAGACTTTGCTTGAGCTTCTCGGCCTTGTCCGCATCGTCGAGGGTGAGGGTGTACAGATATCTCGAACATCGCACTTTGAACTTGGTCTGCGCCTTGCCGGTGGGCGTTTTCGCAGCGACCTTCTTTATCCGGGCCTCTGAGAGAGGTAAAGGTATCGGTGAGTGTCCTTTAAACCGTGGATGTACTCAGAGCACTGACGCGTCGCATCCTTCCGCCGTGCAATCTCGATAAACTTCTTGATATCCCGGATTTCCTTGGGCTGCGCGAAACATCAGGGACGAAAGATGTTTATATCGAGAGGGACTGCGTACCATGGTAGACGGTTCGGTGTTTTCCAAGTGATCCTACCCTCGACAGCCTTCTATCAAGAGTGTGGCTGAACTCTAAACTACTAGTCTCACGGAAGATGCCGGGTGGCACTTCGTGGGCTGCGGCCCGGGTCGGGCTTCAAGCCGTCGAACCACTCCTGCAGGGTGCAGTATGAAGCACCCGACACTATTGTTGTATTCTTCATCTGATCAAGTAAACCATAGCGCAGGAGGAACGAGCCGTAGAACTAGAATCGTTTACGATTGCAAAAGTCGACAAACGATATGGCGCACCCAGAGAATCCCAGGGTGTCTGTGGGATAGTGTGGATCTCAAAGGCGGCCGTCACGCTCGCCCGGAGGGGTCGCACGAAGCCCAACACAAGCCAGCGCCACACGACTTGAAGGTGAGACCATGATTACAGGCGGGGCACTGCTCGTCAGACGAAGGTGTCGTACCAGTGATCCCCATACCAACGCCAAATGATACGAAAGTGGGAAGACGATTGAAAGGCGTGGCATTGTACCGGCGCGCTGCCGCGATGGGCGTATGCATGGCATGTGGTATGACAGTGGCAACGGCGAGGCGAATCCAAGTCAGTACGGATTTAATGACCCAGTCTACATCCTTTCTAAAGGACGTATGCTCAGCAACCGCATCGCAGCCCCCAACACATCCCGCGCGCGAGCAAACAGTAAAAGCCTCGCCCTTGCCTTTTCTATATCATGTTCGCCCTTCACCGCGAGGGTCTCCCAAGCGCTCGAAATCGCGTGCGCAAGGCGAAACGCGAACGTGACTACACCACTTGGTTCGTGTGTCTTGAGCGCCGTCTTAACGACATCTGGATACGACCCAAGCAAGAACGCGATATCTCTAGCGTGCCCGGACTCGGAAAGCGGCGAGGTGTCGATCTGGGAAGGTGGAGGAAGAGGAAGGAGCTCCGGATTTTTCCGCTCCATAGATGACAGTCGGACATGGGCATATTGTAGGTAGGGGCCAGTGTCGCCCTCAAAGGACAACATGCGGTCCCAATTGAAGGTGTAGTTGTTGATTCTGCCATGGAAAAGTCAGCCGATGCGCTTGGCCGTTGTCCGAAAACATACCGCTTGGCAGCCATGTCTTGGATCTTGATGCCAGTTATACCGACTTCTTGACTGACGTACTCTGGGTTTTCTATGTGACGGTATTTTTCTTCGTTCCGTTTCATCTGGTCGTGCATTACAGAAGCCGCTTCCTTGATTATCTGGTCCAAGAAGACCGCGGTGCCTTTTCGAGTGCTCATGCCAAGCACCAGGCCGTAGTTAACATGTTCAAGGCGATCAGCCCATTCAAAGTCCATGAGACGCAGTATCTTGAAAAACTGAGCCAGATGCAGATCTTGCTGGGATGCGACGACGTAAATCATTTTATCGAATTGGTATTTTTCCCATCGTTCGATTGCCCCAGCAATATCTCGAGTCAGATAAATCGAAGTTCCGTCTGCGGGTCCTACGGTCAAGCCCCGCTCAACGTTCCAGAACCCGAGACATACCAGCTTTTCGGAGAACCGCCTTCCCCAGCTTCCACTTCTCCAGATCGACGAGTTTAGCCCCTTTCACGTCGCTTATCAACCCGAGCGCGTCGAGACGCTCGACCGCCTTATCCATCCATGCCTTGCCCACCTCGCTCTCTCCGGTATATCGATCGAATGAGATGTTCAATCGTTCGTACTCCTCGACATATTTTTCAACACTCAGCCTTCGCCATTCTCGCCAGTTGGCGAGGACAGTTTCGTCGCCGTCTTCCATACGCTTGAAGATTCGCGCGGCCTCTACCTTGACGTTGGGGTCGGTCTCGGCATCCTTGCTGACTTTGACGTAGACGTTAAAAAGATGTTTGATTGCGTCCTTGGACAACTCCTCTTCGGATCCATATTTCTGGAATCCCGTTGCGATCATGCCAAACTAATCGAAGGGTGTATATCGGAATCAGCGTCACTGGGAAAGTGGGGATTCTTGCCTGTGTACCCCAGTCACCGAGGTAGTTGAGGGAGGTTACCTGCCAACCGCAAGCCTTGTATAAGTTGGCCAAAAACGCGCCGATGATGGTACTGCGCAGGTGTCCGACGTGGAATGACTTTGCAATATTGACAGATGAGTATTCGATTATGACCTTCTTGCCCGCTCCGATGGTGTTCGTTCCGTAGGATGGTCCAGAAGGGTTATCATACGTAAGGGAATGGACCTGATGAAGGACCTCGCGAATGAGACTCGTGGTGTTGAGCTGAAAGTGAAGAAACTGTTTATCGTGCGCGATCGATGCGATGAAGTCGTCGGGCTGAAACTGTTGGAAGAGGGGTCAGTATGCCGAGCGCCAACCCAACTCGCCGGAAGAGCACGTCTGGTTGGTTCAAAGGGCAAACATACGTCTTCCAGAACGTTTTTAGCGAGCTCGTCAGGTTTTCCAGGGAGGCGGAATCGGGGAAGGGCCACTGTGAAATCGGCTCCCTTCTTCCCGTAGTCAACGCCCGAGTAAGCTTGCTCTATCGTGAGCTGGGGTAGCCGGTCGGATACGCGTTTTGCGATGGCTGTCCGGAAGGCATCTAATATGCAAGAGGAGGGGTCCGTTCCAGGGACGTGTGGGAGGGACGGGAGAGATGTCGCCATCGTCCCGAGACGGCGGATATGGAGGGGACAACTTGTGAACGGCCTGAGCAGGTACGCCAGCGTGACTCGGAGGTACTTGCAGCGATCAAGCACTTGACAAGCCGAGACCTAGTACACCAAACAAGTACTTCAATTGGGTAAATCACCTTGGCACGAGCCTTGACCCAAGCACCGTTTCTTACAAGTGGGCTCATCATGCTCAAACTTTCTACATACCAGTCCTGTCGCCCGAGACGATTTTCGACTGCTCTACCCAGACGGCATGAGAATCCTTTGGTATGTCCATAAACTTTCGGCCGCATGCTTGCTAGACCCACCATTAGTAGGGCTTGCCTCCCCGTTCCAACCCAGTTCCCCAGATGCCTCGTCGAGGTGGACCAATCCAAAAAAGACCAATACCACACGTTTCGAGGGTCGTTGCTGTAGCTAGTGGCAAAGGCGGGGTCGGGAAGAGCACCGTCGCAGGTTGGCATGACGCTTCCATCCGCGTTGCATCTCTTCTGACCTCTCCTGACCAGTGAACCTCGCATTCGCGCTTGCCATGCGTAAAGTACCTTCACACGAACGTCGTCTGCGTGTTGGCATTCTTGATCTTGACATATTTGGCCCATCTGTACCGACCTTGATGGGTCTTCAACACTCGGATGAGCCTGGCCTAACATCTGGTAGGCTTTTGTCGTATTGCCTCTCCCACCTCTTACACTACTCTCTGTCAAAAGGCGGCGCAATTTTGCCCATCATGAACCACGGGCTGCCGACTATGTCCATGGGATACCTTCTTCCAAAGTCGACTGAACGTGGGGCAAGAGAGGACGCCGCGATCGTGTGGAGAGGTCTCATGGTCCAGAAGGCAGTACAACAGTTACTTTTTGACGTCGATTGGCGAGATTCCGAACATGGACCTGGTTTGGATGTCTTGATAATCGACATGCCACCGGGGACCGGCGACGTTCCTCTGACGCTCGGACAACTGGTTGTCCTGAACGGTGCCTCACGTTCTTCCCGTTTCTTTACTCCTTCTCATGCACAGAAACGAAAACAGGAGCTGTCATCGTATCAACACCCCAGGACGTCGCCCTTGCGGACGTGCGACGGGGAATATCCATGTTTCGCAAGATCTCGGTTCCCGTATGTCTTCCTTGGACACCTTGTTCTACTGAGTCGCGTCATGTGCACAATTAGATAACGGGAACCATCCTCAATCAAGCGCACTTTATTTGCCCTTCCTGCACGACCCCACACCAGCTCTTTGGTTCTCCCAGTGCATTTCGTTCCGTCGCTTCCACACTTGGGGTTCCTGTTCTTGGCGAGCTCCCTCTTGTGAAGGGGGTTAGCACTGGCGGGGATAAAGGCATCCCGTACGTACTCACTGCAGACTCAGAACAGTTACAGGCAGACGGTTCTGGCGGGGCGGAGTGGAGGAGGGTGATGGAAGATACGGCCAAGAAGGTCTGGAAATCCATTGCCTAGAGCTTTGACGTGGACACGTTCAGGAATCGTTGCACACGAGGTACCGAATAAATTCAAAAAGGATAATCTTGGAGCAACGCACAAGGGCTACATGCTAGCGAGTACAAAACCTAATAATTACACGTGGTGGACGAAAAAAAACGTGGAGAGGCACGATTCAAACCGTCATGACGGTTTCAACTTGCGTGGGGAGCCAGCAGAGGAGGCGCCGGAGGTGCTAGGCGTACTCGTACTGGTTACAGAGGATGCTGGTCTGTTAAGACGACTGCGGAGCCGTTCTACTTCACGTTCTAGGCTAAACGCATCATGAGCGCCGAGGATCGAATAAACGGACGAGAGTCAACTCACGTTAATGTACTTTGCTTGGCTTCCGCGGCTTGTAGCTCAAGCCGACGGTTGGAGCGGACTAATTCGCTTTCAGCGGATTGCTATACCTTACTCAGCTAGGGGAATTAACAGAACAGGATCAACAAACCAATCTGTCAAGCGTTTCGCGTAGAGTTTGTATCTGGGTTTCAGAATTTTTTCGGTCCTCTTCCAGCTTTGAACGATGGCGTTCACTTTCTTGAAGTTGCAGTTGGATATCCCTGACCGCCTTGTCGGAAGAACGGAGTGGCGTGGCATGCTTCTTGTCGCTGGTGGTATGGTTGAGCTGACTAGTAAGTTCCTCGATACGAGCTTGCAGCTGGCGAATAGTCGTGCTCGGCTGGGGCGCGTTAGTATACGACTTCGTTTCCAGGTCTACGATCCGGACATTGAATTCCTTGACTTGCTTCTCCAACTGAGCCTACAGGGAATGTGAGTGAAACGTCTTTGGGGTGATGAGAGATGTACGTGCGTTTCTCCTGTCCAGTTCGGTATTCTCCAAACGAATCTTGTCGAGTTCCAACTGGCTCTCCGTGGCATGTGTTTCTGCAGCTTTCATGCGTCCAAAGGCCATCGAAACGCGATCTTCTTGCTCTTCTAAGGAGCGCTCGAGATCCTGCTTTTCCAGCTGGAGTTTCTGCAATTCTCGGTCCGATGTTACCTTGCTAGCGTCGATATGGTCAAGCTTGATGCCCTCTAGCTCCGCTTGTAGCGCGCGCCTTGCTTTCTGGAGCATTGCGCGATCTGCTTCCGCATCGTTCAGCACATTCCTCAGCTCACGGACTTGGGAGTGGAGGGAAACGATCTGTGCTTGCTGATCAGACTGTACTCCGGTAGAGGTTTCATACGCCTGGGTCAAGTCTGAAATCTTGGTCTCCAAGCGTTCCTTCTCTCTCTTCCATGCACCACCATTGTAAATTTCTTCATCAAAGCGTAATTGTAGCTCGTCGTAGTCCGACTGGATCTTACGGTTGTCTTCTCGGAGCCGGGTCATGGTATCACGCTGGGATTGAAGTTCTGGAATATGGTAAGGGGCGGTCCGCGAAGGGGGATAGAAGTCATTATACCTTCGCTAAGTCGCGCGAGCTCCCCTAGAAGCAGCTGAGTATAGTCTCACACGAGCACGGAAGAGTGGTTACCTTGATACTTCTTTCGGGTCTGGTCAGCAGTAAAGTCGCGTTCGGCGAGGTCCTTCTGGTGCTGGAGACGCTCGTCTTGAAGTTGGTGGGCTAGACGACGCCTGTGGACCCCAAGTTCGGAAGATTCCCGATCCTCTTCCTCAATTTGCTGTTCTAATTCCCGGAGTTTGTGTTCAGTCGTCTGTAGCTTCTCTTCCCTCGTCTTTCCCTCCGTAACAAGGTCGAGGTAAGTCTTCTCCAAGTCGGTAAATGCACGGCGAGCTGTCTGGGGTTGGCTTATGTGATGGAAATGGGTCCCCCACTCACCGAACGTTTCCGCCTGTTCTGCCTTCGCATGAGCAACCTCTGCATCCTGAAGCTTGGCATTGTTCATCATCATCTTTTGCTTGTATGATTCAACGGCCTGTTGCAATTCTTCGCAACCAGATCAACCAAAGTCGGCATTGTGGTTGCCCATTACTTACCCGATCGCATCGCGATCGCAGCAGCCGAGGTTACTTGAAGCTCTTGGAATTGTGTCTGAAGTTCCCTGTGGGCATCTGCAAGATATGAACATCAATGATATTAAAGAGGTGGACAATCATACTGATCGCATCATTCTTCGAGGCAGTCTCGGCATTTAGCCTGTCATGTATACTAGCCAACTCTTCTCGAGTCCGCCTCCGAACCTCTTCCAATTCGAGTTGCAGCTTTCGTTGCTGACCCAACTGGTGATCATATTTCCCGTGAGTCCCAATTCACCATAGCTCAAGGGCACCTACCAGAGCTTTACGCGACTCCTCGAAGCGCGCTGTTGATCCATCTTTGAGGGAATGCGATGTTGAGTTTGGGACTCGAATAACAGCAGAAAACTGGCGTGCAAGACCCTCTTCAGCAGCTCGAAGTTCATGAACGAGACGAGAGCGAAATGCCTCGTCCATCGGTGTATCCTTCATGATAATATCGAGTAGTTCCTTGTGCTGGTGTTCGACCTGGGCTTTAATTTCTGCGACCATGTCTTGGACGGTTTCGGCATCTTGAAGTTTCTTCTCGAGTTGCTCTATCTTCGACGAGTATTCCTGCTGTAGCGATGCATTCGGCAGGCCAGCATCGAGGCTCTCCGCAAGCTTGGTGAGCTCAATTTCCAGCGCACTCTTTGATTGCTGCGCTACAGACAACTGATCGCGCGTTGCTTCCAACTCACTCTGCACGCCATCGAGACCAGCTTGAAGGCGTCGATTGCCAGACTCTACGACTTCCCTTGTCTTCCGCTCGGCTTCCAGGGCGGCCAGGGCCTTTAATGCCCTTTCTTCGTTTGCTCGAGCGGTCTTCTCAATGGCACGGAGCTCCACTTGTTCCATTTTGTTCTCGCGTACAAAGTCTTCTGCTTCGCGAGTCAACGCCAGCTTTGCCTTTTCTAGGGATCTAATATAAACTGCATTCTTTTGTAGCTCTTCTTGAGCGTCTTTGAGCTGTTGGTCGGTGACTTTCTTTGCCTTCTCGAGCACGTGAACATGTTCGACAATCTTCTTGTCTTGTCTGGACTCTAGCTGCTTGATTTCCCATTCCTTGTTCTTGAGGTCGGTGAGAGCCTTGTTGAGGGCGGAGTCCATCTTAGAGAGACGGTCTTGACCCAGAGCAAGCTCCCTCTTTTGGTTGGTCGCGATCTGGTGAAGATGTTTGTGCTTCGCCGACTCGGCTTCGAGCTGCTTACGAGCTTGTTCTAACTGGCGCTCAAAGGTATGAGCTCCCCTTTCCAATTGCAAGACCGTGTCCTCGAGTTCGTGATACTTGCTTTGGGATGAGGCGAGCTGCCGCTCAAAGGACTGATGTGGATCGAATTAGGTACGCGAAGACATCCAGCATAGGGTGTGGAATACGCACCTCTTTGGTCTTGACTGTGTCTGCAAGCTGTGAGTCAGTGTCAATTTGCTTTGCGTGTAGCGCTTGCAGTTCTGATTCCAATTTTCTCTTAGCCTTCTCTGTGGCTGCCGACGCTGCCTCAGCCCTGGTGGTTTGTTCATTGGCGGCCCTTTCGCGCTCAAGTAGTGACGCATATGAATTCTCGAGCTGAGCATATTGATGACTAGCCTTTTCGACCTCAAGTCTGAGCTTGCTTTCGCTATCAAGAGCAGTCTCGCGGAACATGTTTAGCTGACGCTGAAGATCTGCAGCTTGACGACGAAGATCAGCGAGTTCCTCGTCCTTGCTTTTCTCGACTTCACGTCGGCGTGTCTCCTCCGTGGTCTTCGTTTCCATCAACCTACGTAGCTCGTCGAGTTCTTCCTGCAATCTGACTTTGGCAGCCGATATGCGACCCGCGTCCACCTTGTAAGCATCCAGTTCTGCCATCTGTTTTTCGGCCAGAGCGTGACTTTCAGCTAAGTTCTTTTGGAGCTGAACGCGTTCCCGTTTCGATCCGGCAATTTCGGAGGCAAGACGAACGACGTCGTCCTCCTTTTTCTGGAGCATCGCGGAATAATCATTGGCAGTGCGAGTCAGCTCGGCTACTTGATCCTTGGCTTGTTGCGAACCCTTCTCAAGCAGCTCAACTCTGGTGTTCAAAAGCTCCCTGATGGCCAGATGAGTTTGACTCCGCGAGTACGACATCCCTCGATACTCACGCTGTACGCACTTCGGCAGCCAACTTGGACTGGAGGTCGTGGATGGATGCCTCAGAACGTTCTTTAAGACGGACGAAGTCCTCATCGCGCTGTGCCACCAAGGTTGTGAAGTCCTCATTCAGCTTCTGTAGTTCATCCCGTTCGTCTTGGAGCTGTCCCATGCTGCCTTCCATCACGGAAAGAATGTCCACAAACTCCGCCTCCTTTTTCTTCCATTCATTGTGCTGACTTTCGAGTCGCACAAGATGTTCGGCAGCTTGATCAAATGCTTGACGAAGGTTCTCGTGCTTGTCGTCGGTCTCCTTCTGTCGAAGTAGCGCCCGGTCCAGCTGCGAGTCCAGAACGTCGAGGTCGGCGTGCAGAGCGACGATCTCCTCTTCCAACTCGCTCTCTCGCTGCTTGCTCCGTTCGAGTAACAGGTCTTTGTCAAGCGTGAGTGCCCGCTCTTCCTCGAGCTCCTTGACGATCTTCTGTTTCTCTGCTTCCAGTGACATCTTCATGTTTTCCAAGTTCTCTTTCTCGCGTTGATCTCTCTCCGCCCGTTCCTTGATGAGCTGTAACTCCACTTCTTTCCGCCGGAGTTCCTCGTCATTCCGAGTGGCAGCTAGCAAGGGTCGAACCTATGATCACCTCGACGTTAAAACGGAAAACTCGAATAGGGCACTTCCAGACCTTCGTGTAAAGTTGCCACCAGGGCCAGTCCCTGAGCTCACCATATACCCGAGCGTTGCGCTGAATAGTCCGGATGGCGATGGCACGGTTAAGAATTTTTTTCATCTGCCTTCGCGCCGAGAACTTCCGTGCTACGGCTTGCAGCCTCGAGAAAACATCATATAGCAATGCATCCCTGCGCTCCTCGAGTTCCGCGAGTACGCCTGCTTTGAAGAAAATCTTCGATGTACCGACGCGATAAAGCTCCTTGTCAAGTTCCAAGGCCTCTACCATGCGAAGACAAGCTTTCCGACCATCCATGTAACCACGAGGAATAATTCCAGGAGTCATGATCTCATAGCGTTGCCGGAACTCGACAAAGGGAAGCCGATTGGGATAACCCAGTCTAGCGATTCGGATGCCTTCCAACACACCATTGCAGCGCAACTGGTCAAGGACAAGCGGTACGTCAACACGCCCCGGCTTCTTGTTGACATTAGGAACTATACATCGAACGAAATGTGGCTGAGTGGCGTGCAGCTGGTTCATCAACAAAGCTAATTGTTCCTTGTGCCTCTGAGACACTGTGCGGAAAGCACCTTTCTTGACGCTGCGCTTCTTCCCCATGGAGAACCCGACGGTCGAAGATCGAAGATCGGAAAGCGAGTAATCTTGGAAAAGAGACGCGACATAGGATTGTGTAGATGCGGCAAGAACTCGGGTGAGGTTATCGTTCAGTGGATCCTTGTTCTTCTCCAGCCAGCCATCGGTACGATACTCGACTTTCCCGGCATAATGGGTAATGATAAAACCTTGTTCAAACTTGGGGAGTTCATACTTTGTGCGCCCAAGATGTGGCTCTTCACCGGGAGCCAGATCCCCACTCCACAAAGAATGCACTTTTTCCGTAAAAGTTAGATCCGTTGCCTTGGGCATAATGCACTCTTCATCCAGGCAACTGAAGATACCAATGACGCTGCCGCCTCCTTCAATAAGATCGATTGTTGGTTGCAAATCAAGCTTGAAGTTCACATAGTCCCATTCAATGCCTTCGCGCGAATATTCTTCCTGCTCGAGGACAAACATATGATGGTTGAAGAATTGTTGGAGTTTCTCGTTGGTGTAGTTGATGAGGAGTTGCTCATATGTGTTGATTTCGAAGATCTCGAACCCCGCGATATCCAGTACGCCGATGAACGTCGACTTGGTTGTTGGACGATCTAGAGCGCGATTGATACGGTCAACCAATGCACCGAACGATTTCTCATATAGTGTTTTCGATAGAGCGGCGAGCTCATCTAAAGCCTGTTGACCGGTACGTGCCTGTGCGACCCATTCACGCCCGGCGAGCACTGTGGGACGCAGTACGGCTTTCTTGAACTCGGCCAATGGGATTCCCAAGAGGTGGCAAGCACGCTCTGCTTGCGAGGAATCGACCATGACCGCAGCATCAGCACGTGTGGAGGTGATGGCAATGTTCCCGATGTGGAGAATTGCCGCCACAATCCGAAACAGATCATACTGCTCAGCTTGAGAGAAGCCAACAATTTCAAAAGCATTCTTAAAGTATAATCAACAGATTGCTTCTCGCTCGTGCGCAAGAGAACCGACTTACCATCAGGGTGTCCCAGTCATCTCGATCATTGACGCCATCAATCTCCCTCCTGCTTCGGTTCAAGAATTCATAGTCCTCGATGTTTCCATCTAGCAACAGTGAATCTAGGAAACAATCAACAATATGAAGAAACGATACGACACATCAATATGCCTACCCTTCAGAGAGCCGCTAGTAGACATCAACTGGTAGAACACATGGAAATTTCGTTCAGCCGGACTCCGCACAACTACTCGGCTCTTCTCCAGCAAGTACCAGTCAATGTTGGCCCCCGAAATACTCCCATCGGGGGCGAAGCTGATTTGGATGAATTTCCCGAAACGACTCGAATTGTTATTTCGTTGGGTTTGTGCATTCCCGAAAGCCTCGAGTATAGGGTTGGCCAGAATAATTTGCCGCTCCAATAGGCCGAGTCGTTCCTTGGCAGTCATGGTACCCCCGGACCCGGGTATTGATATACTCTTTCTGCTTCTAGGTAACCCGATCGATGGTATCGCTGAGTACGAGGCAGAGATGGAAGATGAGTGTGTATGCGTCGCGTTGGGCGGGTGGACATCAGTCGCAATGGCTGAAAGATATTGGATGACCTTTTTTGTGCTTTCCGTCTTACCAGCTCCGGATTCGCCACTGCAGAATCGATTGATCAAGACCTCATAGGTGATGGCGCAAATTCGACGAACGTGATAAGAATACTCTGGTTCTCGCGTTCCTCTTGCATATTAATCCATGCACGTTCCGTGACTGCGAAGATATGTGGCGGGTTTTCGTCTCGTCGTTTATTGCGGTATTGTTGGATGATCGCGTCGGTATAGAGTGGCAAGTTCTGGTAAGGATTGATAGCGACCAAGAATAAGCCGGAATAGGTCTGTGGCATAGGTGTTAGTTCGCCACCAGTAGGATGAATGTATAACGGTTGCACATCTCCGGGAACAGATAACTCGAGAAAGAGTGGACTGACGTAGATTGCTCCAGACCCGTACCTCAGACGGAGATTGTGAACAACACTGGCTTCGTTCAGGAATGTAAGGTCTGCGATGTCATCCACGCGGTCGAACTTGGGGGGATTCATCTTGGATAACGCATAGAGCGGAACGTGGCGTATCTGAAGGGGGGTGAGGAAGGTGGCATGGTAAACACGAGAACGCCTACCTCTCCGCCAGAGGACATGACAATTTCGGCAGTCTCTTGGTCTTCTTGATGGACCCAGCCAGCAAGGTAGCCCTCCTTCTCGTCTGGCACCCAGACCCATTTTTTCTCGTTAAACTCGGCTTGGAGGGCGGCGGCACGAGCAGATTCTACACTGCGAGAGTTTCGTAACCCATTCATGTTTTGTATCGCGGTCTATGGTCGGAAAACGCGCCGTGAAACCACAGGGCAGGGTGAGGCCGACCAGAGTGGTGGGCGCGGGTATGATCAATGGTCGTATGTGGGGTATCAACGTAATGAAATTTAGATCAGGCGTGTCACGATAGAATGGGTCGAGTCTTGAGGCGAGCACCGACAAACCGCTGGCAGCGGCGGAGGAGAGGGTCGAGTTGAGGCGTCGTTCAACCAACGTTTCCCTAATCGGTAATATATTGCTAGTTAGCAGCACGCAACCAAAGCCCTTGCATCGAACGGGATGCAAAGTAGTACAAGATTGTCTACCTCGTCCCTGCGCCGTCCACTGAGACGCCTTTGCCACTCTGCTCAAGCCTTTCTTACCTTCGCCACACCTCGCCCCGGTCTTGTCACGTTGACAACCAGCACTCGGCGCCCCTGCAAGCACGCCGATAAACCAGCAGACGCGCTGTCTGTCCGTACTACTCGTGCGTTGCCGTCCGCCCGCCCCGCCTCTGCCCCGTCGCACCCTCGTGCAAGATGGAGCAACCTATAGCCCGCCTCGGTATACGACAAGCCTCGAGTCCACGGTGGCGTGCCTGTATCCGTGCAATTCACTAACCAATAGTGCCAGAAGGGGCAACGGACACACTTTGGCCCAAGATACATACAAGTGTGGAAGGCACAGGAGAGCAAACCAGTGGAGTTCGCAAAATCACTTGATTGACGCGCGACCCACAAAGTGGTGTTGTCGCCTCCCTCACCGTCAATCCGAGCGTCGCACACGGTGGGCAAATTTCCAGGTCGTCATGTGTGGTGATCGAATGTCGAATCTTGATTATCAGTATGCATTCATGCTACTTGTGGCGCACTGCATTAGGGGGTGGAACATTCTGGCTTTGAGGGCCCTCTTCCACTGCGTGGGTGCTGGGGATACGAGTGACGCGCAACTTTGCGGGAGGAACCTAAGAAATGACTAGCAAAACGAAAGCACATCGTGCAAACTGGTCGCAGACTACTGCCAGACTCTGGGGGAATCTGGACAGTTCCTTTTTCCCCCAAAAATCTTCCATGATTGCAGAAATACAAGTTCATCCACTTGCCGCGTGAAAGTCCCCGCCGGTGCTCGTTGCGGGGATCTTCGGCCACTCGCACGTTTCAATTGGTACCCTCAGAATACCCATCGATATCGCTGATCTTCCAGTGGTCCGGTGATCACGGAGTTCGGCCCGGGCTATCAAGCGCTCGCCTCTGGAAGACAGAAATGGTTGGCCAAGGTTTGAACTCTATGCAACGCGCATTGACGGTCAGCCCCAGTGAGAATGCTCAGCCGCATAGGCTAACGGGGCGTGGTGCCCATTCAGCCACGAGCAAGGGACGGGGTCCGGTTTTGAACGAGGCCTGGTCACTGTAACTGCTCGACTATTCGACCGACTGTCAGAGTTGTGTCACAGCTCGTCGGCCGCCGTTGCACGGTGAATGGGATACCAATCTGCGGGGATATGAACGGAAGTTAGTAAAGATTCTTGATCGATTCTCAAGTTCGCGGTGCGAACGGCACAGGCTAGACCAAAATGTGAGATTCCACCCTGCGCCGTTCGCACGGAAACAACCTTGCGCACACTCTGCATTTTTGCGATAGTCTTCTGCGAAGATAGAAAACTGCCGAATCTGAGCCCTCTTGTAACAGTGACGCTTGACGCTCAGCTGGGTGTACATGCAAGTTGGGCGTACCTTGCTGCCAGTCACGTTTTCGGGAGATCTTGTGTGAACTTGTGGTTGTTCTTCCTGTGGCCCCACAACCTGTTTACGCGTCGCCGTAAGTCACTCGATTGGGGTCGTTCTAGCTCAGAAGCGCGCTCTGTTCGGCCGAGGGTCTTCACCAAGACACAGGCGTGCTCCGTGTTCCGATTATGGTGCCCGCTCGTGTCGTTTGTCAACACAGCAACTGGAACCTCTGGGCGCTCGGTTTTACAACGCGCTCCGGACCAAGTTGTCGTCGGAATGAACTAGTAGGCGACCACAGGTGTGTCAATTTCGACATACCGTTCGAATTGCCTCGCAGTCGTTTCCTCTTTTTCGTACAGCATGGCAGCTGGGGCCGCTTGCAGGTCATATTTGTGTTATCAGCCCCATGCTTGCTATTGCATTCGAGCTGTTCCCAGCATGTGATGCAGTGTCTATCAGCGTCTTTTTTTCGGGGAACGCTTGGCCCTCGAGAGTCGACGCGGTGTCTCGACTGTCTTTGTGCTTTATATGTGACACGCGTGTGGCAACAGCCTCAGTGCCGACGCGTGTACAACACGTTTTTATAGGGTGGACCCTCAATCAAAAACAAGATCAATTAACTCGTTCGTGTTCATGATAAGAACCCGCGCGTCTACGGGGGTCTCCCCCCACCACTTGTCTGCTTTTTCACTCGTCAACCCTCTTTTCCCCTTTCCCCTCTGATAATGGCAGATCCCGATATTTTTGTGCAATGGCTCAACGTACCGGACGACTCACCAGTACTGCCACCTGTCGACGAAGACGTCTCTGGTTTGAGGGACCTGTGAGTCACCGATGCACAAAAGTAGATCATGGCTTCACTTCTACCTCAGTGCAAGCATAGGGGACCAGGCCGATCCCCATATCGAGGGTCAGAAATATGGTTTGTTGCTCGGACCCAGCCACAATGCCTCCCAGGGCACGGACATGCTCGATGATATTATCCAGGGTGCTGTGCAGGACTTGTTCATGCCGCCTTCAAATGTGAGTGTACCGGTTCTTGAGTCTACGTAATCACTCAGAGTACGCGCTAGTTTTCCCCCTCACATGCTTCCTATCCAACCCTGCACCCCCCAGCACTTTCTCCGGATTCCTCCCCAACCAGTGTCGGGTCATCAACCCCGTGGCTAAGGACTCCCGCAACCGATCCGTCATTTGCTGACATGGTCAGCCTGGCGCCCGCGAACGCTCTGTGGAATTTCACCGAGTCAGGGGAGATACATTTTGTGGATCAGTCGGGAAACTGTCTTGAAGATACCCCGTCACAAGTCCATAATGTGATGCTACCTGAGGACATAGCTTGCTCACCTCAAATCATCTCTGATCCCCCCCTTCTTCTCCCTGCCATGCTGCAGGTTAGAGTATCTCCACAACGTGGGTCGAGATCTCTCCAGGTAGATGCTGTGCCAACTAGACTCGCCAATTGCGCGTCGCCGTTCTTATACCCGCCGCTGATATCCCAGTCGTTGTTCACACTTTCGCCGATGAACCGTTATCCTCAATTGCCCAACCATTCTGTGTCTCTGTCGTCTCCGCTCGACAGCTTGAGTCTCCCTGCTTTATCACCAGGCTTATCCCCCAACTGTTCGCCCCCCGCCAACCACCCTTCTTCATCACCCATCTTGTCGCGTTCCGCCAGTGACGAAGAAGTTGGAGTGGCGGATTCCACGCCGGAAAGAATGACCTCCGTCCAGTTGCGGGGAAAGCGTGCCATTGGGGTTTCCAGCGATAGTGGACCAACCTGCAAGGTTCCCAGACGCGTCAACCCCAAGAACCACGATGACGACGAATGGAGTCCCGGCTCCGAACGCGTCAAGCGCCCGAAGGTTGTGGCATTGTGGCATTCTGCCAGCCCGATAGCCACGTCTGCTTCGGACATTCCAGCAGCCGCAAGTCCGGCTCGCGAGACGGGTGGGGAGGCAGAGGGGCATCCAGATGCCACCCACACGTCTTGCGAGCTCTGCGGGCAGGAATTCACGCGCGCGTCGGACTACGTCCGCCACATCGAAAATTCGGCCAACCATCCTGAAACGCGTAAAGTGTGGCCATGTCCGCACTGCCACAGCGTGTTGGGAAGAAAGGATGCACTCAGGAGGCACATAAAAACAATCCACCCGGGGCGGTCGACGCCCAGAGGAATCTCGGGGAGCTTTCCCGGGAACCTGAGAGAGTCACCTGTGGCGGGAACGGGACGGAGGAAGACGGCTTTTCGAAGGAAGGACATGCAGAGGCACAGCTGACAGCATATTCGGACCGGTTTTGCATCCCCGGCAATGTCTCATTCATCGTAGGCGGTCGAATTTGTGTACCGTTTCTTGTCTTATTGTAGCCATACCCGAATCCAGTTCGATGACGTAAGCACTGAGAGATGCGGTGGCGTTGCGGGTCTCAAGCTTCATTCTCATCATGGACAGCACCGCTGCAGGCTCGATGCCACACGAAGAGAACGACTCGCACTTGTGGATACCAGAACCTGAGGCAAGGGACTCGGCGAGCGACCCTGCACCTTCGTCATCCCGCGTCCCTCAACTGTTGAAGGAGCGACTCTACGTGGGCAATCTCAGCACGACTGTGGATGAGTGAGTCGAGGGAATGCCATTGTTGCGGACGATCTAAACGTTTCAAGGTATGCGCTGCTGCAGATCTTTACAAAGTTTGGCAAGATCGCAAAATTGGATTTCTTGTTCCACAAGTCGGGTATCAACAAGGGGAAGCCGAGAGGGTATGCGTTCATCGAGTACATGAACGAAGCGGTAAGTGGGGGTGCGTCTTTGGTTACTGTTGTGCTTTTTTGACGTCCGTGTCCTCCGTTATCACGAATGTACGCGGGACGACGGCACTGGCCGGGCTGCACGACTAAAGCTTTCATGAATGGCGGGGGGGCTGACTGGATTCGTTGGCCATCTAGGACGCAGCAAAGGCACTACGGATTGCGCACGGGAGGCTCTTGCGTGGTCGTAAGCTGGTGGTTACGTTTGCACAACAAGCACCCCACTACGACGCGCGGTCTGCATCGTATACGGGCAGAAACAAGAGAGCGGACACGACGCCTACCGCACTGAGTTTGGTGAAGAGCGGTGGGATTGCACGTCCGGAAGCGTGAGTACGAGAACACGAACGAGTTTATGTGTGAAATGTCTGACAGCACGCTCTAGCAAGACGTCGAGCAAGATTGCCGTGATGGAGGCCAAACTGCGTCAGATGGCGAATTCGTCTTCGTTTGCCGAGCGACCGGCTCTACCGAGCAAGCCAGCGGTGCCACAGGGGGTGCTATCGGAGGGCTCTCGAAAGGCGTCGAGCCATGGAACGAGGTCGACGCTGGATGCGATGGGGCGGAGAAGGGAGCAGACCGCACCTGGACGGCCGGCCGCCCAACCACCGCTGATGCGTCATGCGGAGTCCCCGGAGATGATGAGAAATCCGCCTTGCGGTAAGCAGCGGAGTATACCTGGCGTGAAGATTGTAAAGGGCGCCTCGAACAAGGGGCTGTCGACATGAAAGGTGGTCAGCGTACCTACCCCGCTGTGTAGTTGTACCCGCTGTCGAGGAACCGTTTGCGGGGGAGCTTTCGCGGGAGCGAATCGGACGGCAAACGGCGGCCTGTGTGCGGGGCCCGGATGAGGGACAAGGCGCCATATTCGTCATCCGAGCATCTTGCGCAGCACGCCCCCGGATCTAATCGACGCGACGTGATTGGCTGGTCCACTCGAGCCACTGCCAGCTGACTCTGGTCCGCATCCTTCTCAGCGGACTTGAAAATGTCGGTGCTCTCCCTCTTATATCCCCCCCTTGTCCCTTCTCTCTCCCTTTGTCGCCCTGTCCACAATGGCTCCCTCCAACGCCCTCGCCTATACCACCTCCAACGGTGCCCCCGTCTCAGAGCCATACGCTGCTCAACGTGTCGGTCGCCACGGCCCTCTCCTCCTCCAGGGTCTGTGTTATCTCCCCGATGCCTCGTCTCTCTGATCGTCATGTCTCAGATTTTCATCACATTGATCTCCTCGCACACTTTAATCGCGAGCGTATCCCGGAGCGTGTCGTGCGTCCGCTCATCAGATCGGTCACTCTGGATCCGTTCCTCACCACGAGCGGTCCAGGTTCACGCCAAGGGTGCGGGTGCACACGGTTACTTTGAACTGACAGATAGTCTCAGCGACATCACCTCCTCCAAGCTCTTCACAGAGACCGGAAAGAAACACGACGCCACCGTCCGATTCTCCACCGTCGGCGGTGAGCTCGGATCTGCGGACACTGCCCGCGATCCCCGTGGCTTTGCAGTCAAGATCAGAACCGAGGAGGGCAACCTTGACTGGGTGTTCAACAATACACCCGTCTTCTTCATTAGGGACCCCGCCAAGTTCCCCCATTTCATCCACACCCAGAAGCGTAACCCGCAGACCCATCTCAAGGACGCTGACATATTCTGGGTATCACTTCTCGTCGCGTTGCCCGTCTTCCTCCTTTTCTTAGTCGGATGCACCACAGGACTACCTGACCCAAAACCCAGAGTCCGCTCACCAGGTCACCATTCTATTCTCCGACCGCGGTACCCCCGATGGTTACCACAACCAGCACGGCTACTCTGGTCACACCTTCAAGTTTGTTAAAGACGACGGCAGCTGGGTTTACACGAAGATCCATCTCGTTGCCGACAAGGGTTTCAAGGTCAGCGTTGTCTTCTCGTCGGTTACGAACTTTGTTCCCATTTTATTCATTTATTGCAGACCCTCGATGGGCCCACTGCGGGCAGACTCAGCGGTGAAAACCCAGACTACGGCATCCAAGCGCTTTATGAAGCCATCGAGGCGGGAGATTACCCTTCTTGGACAGTTTCCATTGTACGTACCTATCTCCCGCGGGGGGGATTCTGACCAGTCATCTCGCGTTTCAGCAAACAATAACAGCCGAGGAGGCGGAAAAGTTCCGCTACAACGTTCTGGACCTCACCAAAGTTTGGCCTCACGGGGAATACCCGTTGCGCAAAATCGGCAAGCTCGTGTTGAACAAAAATGTGAACAACTACTTCGCTGAGATCGAACAGGTCAGTTCACTTCCCTTACTTTAATGGAACAAGCTTGGTCATCTCACCGCAACAAATCCAAGGTCGCTTTCTCTCCTTCCCACACTATCCCCTACTTCGAACCTTCTGCGGACCCTGTCTTGCAGTCTCGCCTTTTCTCCTATCCCGACACTCACCGCCACCGCCTTGGCGTCAACTACCACCAGCTCGCTGTTAACAAGCCAATTGTTCCGGTCGTCAACTTCCAACGTGATGGCTTCATGGCCATCGACAACCAGGAATCTCGCCCGAACTACCAGAGCAGCATCCATCCGCTGAAGTTCCATAGTCCCAAGGGCTCCATTCACGGAGCTGCCCGCGACACCGAACGCGAGGCTCGTCATGAGAAATGGACCGGTCATGCTTATTGGGATCTGAGTGAAGTCACCGAACGTCAGTTCTCCGTGCTCTCACCGAGATGAAGCATATGGTTTAGCCTAATTGATCTACGTCAGTGGACTTTGAACAGCCGCGCGCGCTTTACGAACGTGTTTTCAAAGAGGTTGATCGCGAGCACATTGTCAACAACATCACTGACCACGTCCGCAACGTGAAGAGTCCCGAGATCAAGGCCAGAGTCCGTGAGTCTTTCTTCTTTTTGTCTGCAACCTTTACTTGTCTGACTTTTTCAACGAGTCTCCTACTGGGCCTCCGTTAGCAGGGATCTCTCTAACCGTATCGCGGATGCCCTTGGTCACCCGAGGGCTGAGCCACTTCCAGACATCAAACCCGCTTCTGAGGCTCATCGTTTCCGTGCTTATACGTAAATGTGGTGCATGGCATGTATCTTGTGAAGTCGAAAGTGTATTGTAGGGGTTGTACAGTGTCGTGAACACGATGAACATTGAGATTTCGACGCAAGTTAGATTCGCGGTGGATATTACTTCCGATCCCTGGAGGACGCATCGTGTGAACCAACAATGCGTGCAAATCAGTGGGTTTGGTCCGAGTGAAGTAGTATGAATATCGTAGACAGCTCTATAGATATAGCGAAGAACAAAATATGACAGAGTTTGGTCGTTCCAGCATTTCTGACGCCTTTTGGAACTTTTCTTGTAGCTCTGAGTTTCCAATGACTTTCGCAGCCTGCGTCATTTGTCGTAACAGTTCGCCCAGTCGTCTAAATACGCGGATAAGGTTGCCTTCAAATTGGTCCGTTAACTGAAAAGAAAAAGATCAATGGGATAGGTTATCGCGAGCTGAACATGCCTTGAAGGGATGTACCGACCTTGCAAATGTCTGCAAAGGATGCTCCACGACACCATTGGACCACCGCGTCCATGAGTTCCACCTTGAACGACTGGACGTATTCATCCTCGACGAGGGGTAGCTTTGACTCTTGAGACACCTTGGCGATACGCCGAGCCAGCTCTTGCATTACTCGTAGAGGTGCCGCCAGCTCCTCGGTGAGCCTCGTCTGCTGTTCGCTCTGGTGAAGGACGTCAGTCAATATCTGCCAAACATGGGGGGATGCGCCCGACGAAGACGCACCTTTTCTGTGAACACGAAGCAACTCAGTAAACCGGCAGATTGCTCCGGCAGCAGCGTATTGAACGCGCCGTTGAAAATCAACTCGGTGAGCAACAGCTCGTCCCCAGTGCTGATCTCACATGCAACACGACCTTTCATCTCGGCAATGTCTGATGCGTTCGTGAAGCCCAGCCGTCGCAGCACGCGCTTTCGGGACTTGAGCTCCTCGAGTTGCAAGACATCATGGGTGGCCGAGATCCGTTTCTTCAGGGCTCGAATGTTTGTCTGTGCTGCCTGCTTTTGCGCGTACCATGTGTATAACTGTGCAAGGCGGGGGTCCCCATGAAGAGGATTCGAAAACAATTTTTCCTCCATGACTTTGATTTTCTGACAAGCAACTAGATTGAGAGACAAAGGGGTGACACATGTCAAATTGTACCGCACCTTGACAAGGTTGACAAATTTTTCGTCTTTAATCCCCATATTTTCAATTGGGTCAAGCAACGTTATTCCGTCGGGGAACCTGCGCTGCACCTCCAACACGCTCTTCCAGACGGTCTCTCTAGCCTGATCTTGCCGCAGATCTTTAGGCAGGAATATTCGAATGTGGCTGATTGCCTCAACTGTTGACAACAACACTGGAACGACGAGTGGATCGCCCTTGAGATCGGGTGGACAAGGCAGAACGCCACCTGGGGTGGGTGTCATGATATTCCTGTCTTTGGGAAGGGTAGTCCCTCCTCGACAGTTCAAAAGAACGTCGAGGATATACTGCTCGTGTGGAGGGACCTCGTCGGTTTGGAATTCGGACTTTGTCTGGTACACGCGGTTTCATTAATTGGCCGTGAGGTGCCAGGGAGAGGGTGGACCGACCTTTGACTTGATGCGTCTTTGGAAGTTGATCACTACGCCCCAGCCAAAATCTGCGTCTTTGTACTTGACTCGAACCAACCGGCCAGTCTGGAGAAAAGGTAGGCTGTACGTTGGGTGCGTGATGACCGCTCGGAAGTCCTCCGCCATCTGGTCAAGTTGTTGGCGATAGTCATAGTATGCAGCCACGACGTGTTCGTCTGGAATCAGCATCGAGTCCCGCCGTCTCTCCTCTGCCTTTAATTCTGAGTGATTGATGTAAGCGAACCGATTGATGTGTGGGCAGACCCGTGAAACAGACCTCTTTCAAGTGCCGGGATCCCAGCATTACTCTGGAATTGGAAGAAGCATCGCTCGAGCATGTACTCGGGGCTGACTCCTTCCACTTTGAGAAGATTCAAGATCATATTATACCCCAGATGAAAAGCGGAATCGAGTCGATCAGCCTCTCCCTTGATCATCGTTTTCGCAGACGCGGGTTCAAGTTTTTCGTCACACATCATAATGACGACACCGCGGTCATCCAAGCCGCGACGACCTGCACGACCCGACATCTGGATGTATTCTCCGGAAGAGAGATCTCGAAATTCACGCCCATCGAATTTGCGGGCTGCTGTGAATACGACAGTCTTCGCAGGCATGTTAAGACCTATGGAAAATGTTTCGGTGGCGAAAAGTGCTTTGATGAGGCCTTCCTGGAAGAGAATCTCGATAACCTCCTTTAGGATTGGCAGAAGACCGCCGTGGTGGATGCCAATCCCACGCTTTAGCAGGGGAAGAAGGTTCGATATCTGAGGTAGATTTCGATCGTCTGGGGATAGATTTTCGATCGCGTTCTGGAAAATATTCGCGACCAGTTCTTGTTCATCATTGGAATTGAATTCAAATTTGGACATGATCAAAGCCAGCGCCTCGCATTCTCGTTTGCTAAACGCGAAGACAATGACAGGATTGTAGTTTTTGAGCATGATCATTTTGATGATCTTGGAGATGTCAGAAGACCCTACGAAACAATGAGAGGATTGTTGATCATGGGGGTCATGATGTACCTTTCTTTTCTCCGCCCTTTTTGGTTTTGCCTTTACGCCCTCTACCGCTCTGGGGGTCTGCCGGATCCTCGCCCATTTTTTCCTGCAAGACACCCATTGCCTTACTGAAGTTGTCTTCCTTAAACTCGCCCTTCTCGTTGACCACCAGGTAAATACCCTCGCCGCCAGCGGGAAAGAGGTAGTGTTGCAGGGGTGTCGGCCGGAAGTCAGTGTACACAACATGACAAGGCTGTTCATGGGATTTGCATATCCACTCTGCAAACTGCATTGCGTTAGGGATGGTGGCTGATAGAAACACGTATCGGACGGTATGCGGGAGTAAGATGATAGTTTCCTCCCAGACTACACCACGTTCTTTGTCTCGCATGTAGTGGATTTCGTCGAATATGACCCATGCGACTTCCCGCATGATTTCAGAGCCACGATATAACATAGAACGCAAAATCTGATAATGATCAAGCGTGTGCTGCCGAGTACAAAAGGCCGCTCACCTCTGTCGTCATGACCAAACAAGTTGCGGATGGGTTGATAGTGACATCTCCCGTCATGAGACCAACGTCACCAAAGCTGGCGAGCATCTCGCGATATTTTTGGTTGCTGAGGGCCTGCGCAGACGCGTCAACGTCTCAACTTGACATGGATCGACTTTGCTCGCCTTTATCGGACTCGTGTATATTACGCGTTGCCGGTTCTGAAGACATTGAGCTATAGCATACTCCGCCACTACCGTCTTGCCAGCGCTAGTATGGGCCGATACCAAGACGCTTTCATTCCGCTGGATGGCATACACCGAAACCTGTTGAAACGGATCGAGCGTAAACTTGTATTCCCGAGCGGGTTTCGCAGGAGGAACGTGTTTTGCGATGGGAATATAGTCGTAGGCGGGAGGAATGGCAACCTGATGCCGGACCTGAGAAGCATAAGGATGGATGCAAACATCTTGTGGCCCCACAAACCTGATGTCGGAGTTCAAGCCGCGAACCCTCCTCAACAGGGCCAGTCAATCCGCCGCTTGCAGCCATCTCACGCTTTGCCTCCGTCTGGAACTCATCTACCACAACGGGGCCAGGACTCGCATCACGAACTCGCTTTGCAGGTCTCTCTACCGCTTCACGCGGCGCTGGCAGGGGTCTGAGCACGTCAAGACTCGGTTTTCGTTTTAGATTTGAGGATGCAGGGACGGGTATGATATCTGGGAGCGTTTCATTGTCGCTTTCGTCTTCTGGCGGGACATTATCGAGGAAAGAAAACAAGTTCGGTGCCATCGCGGGCAGTGAGGGAGTGTGATCTACACTGTGCCGTCAGGGAGGCGTCCGCGCCGGCCAACTGATTACATAAGCTTAAGGTTTCTCAGACTCGACATTACATAACAAGATCGAAAAGACTCCGAGTTGCAAGGCCAACTTCTTCGGGGTTCACCAAGACAAGACGCAAATGAGACCTCACGGTGTCTTTTCGTCTTGTCTTGGTGAACCCAGAACGGATCTATAAGAGGCTGGGATCGAGTCGGAGCGAAATGACGGACCACGAAGCCCCCGATGTCGCTCTCTCCCGCCCTCTCAACGCTCATCGCACTCTGGGGCGTGGTGACGATCTATATTGTGCGTAACCGCAGGTTGCGCAAGCGATATCCTTTACCCCCCGGCCCGAGACCTCTTCCTTTGATCGGTAATTTGCTCGACATTCCGTTGAAGGACGAGGCTGCGACATATAACGCGTGGGCCAACAAATACGGTCTGTTCCTTTCGTTGATGTGCCCTTTCAACCCTAAAACTTGCTCGAAGGAGACTTGGTGTATGCCAATGTCATAGGACACCGTCTACTCTTCGTCAACTCCCCACAAATCGCAAACGATCTTTTCGAGAAGCGTTTTGTCAATTATTCTGATAGAAATGAGCTACCAATGATCAACGATTTGTGACCTTTTTCTTGCTTATCCAGAAAGAGAAAGGCTGACTCGTAATTCAGAATGGGATGGGATTGGAGTTTTGGTCACATGCCATACGGTCCGCCTTTTCCCTCTCCAGGTGCACAGCCAGTAATGCGCATTTGACACAGGGGAGCGCTGGAAGAAACATCGCAAGATGTTTGAGCGCCAATTCCGTCCTGCCGTGTCCCCGACTTACTGGCCTCTCCAGCGGAAAGAAGCGCATGCGCTCCTCCGAAACATTCTGGACTCTCCACAGGACTTAATCGAGCATCTCAGGCAGTCAGCGCAGATCACTCACTTTCCGATTCGAACACTAAAAAACGACGCAGTAACGCAGCAGCAGTGATTATGAACGTGACCTATGGAATAGAGATTTCTCCGAAGGCAGACCGGTATATCGACATTGCTGAGAGAGCTTTGGAGGGAATGGCAAAAGCGGCAGCTCCAGGAGCATTTCTCGTCGATGTCTTTCCTTGGCGTGAGTGCTGTTCTCAGGAGCGATAATCCCAACTTAATCGTGATACAACAGTGAAATACGTTCCCGGATGGGTGCCTGGGGCAGGATTCCAAAAGAAGGCCGCGTACTGGAAGAAATATGTGCTTGAAATGCGGGATGCTCCTTTTACAGCCGTACAGAAGGCACTGGTTCGTACAGTCGCTTATAGGTGCGAACTGGACTAACTTTCTGGAAGGCCATGGGAACTGCTTCCCCTTGCTTCGTTACCCACCTCATGAACGACTTGTCTGGCACGGAGGGTGTGGAGGAACAAGTCGAGATAATAAAAGGGTGTGCTGGTCTTGCATATGCCGGTAAGCTCAGGTGCCCCTGTCAGGGTTTCGCTGTGCTCATTGAAACCTTCAGCCGGCGCAGAAAGTGTAAGGAGGTGACTCGACGCGAAAATGCAACTTACTGACTTTTCCCAGACTGTTTCTTCGTTGTCGTCGTTCTTCTTGGCCATGGTTCTTCACCCTGCCGTTCAAGCCAAGGCACAAGCGGAACTCGACTCTGTCATCGGGGGTGGACGTCTCCCTGACTACAACGATAGGCCTTCCATGCCATACATCAATGCCATCGTCAAAGAAGTGCTTCGGTGGAACCCTGTAGCTCCGCTTGGTGAGTATTCGCCGCTGATGGTGATTATCAACGGAACTTACTTGCTCGTCTCCAGGCCTTCCTCACATGGTCACCAAGGACGACATCTATAATGGATACTTCATACCTGCCGGAACGACAATAATCGGCAACACTTGGTTAGCTATTATTCTTCGAAAAAAGCCTTAGGCCAGGAACTGAGACAGCCCTAACCTAGGACGATCCTGCATGATGAGCGAAATTATCTCCAGCCCATGGACTTCGCGCCCGAGAGATTCCTGAGCCCAGACGGATCTGAAAACGAGGAAGTTCTCGATCCGGCGGCGGCGGCGTTTGGCTACGGACGCCGGTAAGTTCTTATATGCCATGTTCCTTTCTATGAAGTCGTCGATGCTTCCCTGCGCAGCATCTGTCCGGGTCGCTTCATGGCAGATGCGACTTTGTGGATTTCGGTCGCATGCATCCTCACTGTTTTCAATATCTGCCCCGGCAAAGATGAAGACGGAAACCCGGTGGAGGTGAAGGCAGACTTCGAGTCAGGAATGATCTGGTGGGTCTAATTTACCAACCTATGAGGGCAATACTCAGTAGAACCGAAATCACTGGTAGTCACCCTAAATCTTTCTCTTATGCTATTTCCCCTCGCTCCGAAGCAGCGAAGGCAATTATCCAAGAAACGGCCATTCTCTCGTCCTGACTACTCCCCTCTCCGTCCGCTTCGGCTCTGGTGAGCGTTTTTATACGCTAAAGAACTGGCTGTATGCATAGCCTACAACTATTTCTCGCGCACAGTTATTTTTTTAATGAGACCAGTGCCTAGCCGTTCAAGTTCGTTCAATATGGACTGTTGATTGAGCAGAACGGTGTCTCTTTTGTCCTTTTCTTTCGAATTTCTCCTCTATGACATGATAAATTGCATGTGCCTGCACACACGAATGATCTCACCTCAGTTTCTGGTATGCTTGAGAATCCTCCTAGAGCTCTGAAAGGTCGGGGTTTTGACACGTTCGGGAGCCAGACGGCACCGATACGATCCCCACCATAAATATCGAAGAAGAATTTGAGCGTGTCCGAGTAAAGCGACTAGTCACGATGGTGAGGCTGTGCAGAGATATTCAGAGGGAAACCTTGCGCACCTGCATATCATCGAGCAACATACGAGCCGGGTCAAACCCTGGGCGCGACGTTGCGTCACTATCAGTGGATTGACCTGCACGGCCCCTTGACCACACCGACGCATCTGCATCGACGTTCTGGTGATATCTGGGTAACACCGCAGGGTCAAGTTCGATAATAATGTCATAGTCATCTGTTGCATGAGAGAAAAGCCGCTGCGGGTCACGATAAGCTACTTGCCGGCAGGCTCGAATGCGACTCGCACCTTAACACTGCCTAGGTCAGCGTCAGCATCCTGCAATACCTTATAGGCTGCCTTTGCTAGTGCACATAGACGGTGTGCAGCCACGGCGTCGGGTCCGCTTGAAGTCCACATTTTGCCACCTGGGTCTTCCGAAGTCGAAATCGTCCATACCCCTTCTTTGGAACTTACAGCAACAACCGAAGGTTCCGCCAGGGCGCTGCCATCCTCATATAGAGGAACGTGAAGTGGGTTTTCAGGTTTCCAGTCCTTTAGAAACTCGATCACCAGAGCAAACCCACGCTCCTTGCTCCTTGGTATGCTGACTGCCGTGTCGGGTAATGTAACTGAGGTGCCGATGAATGGACGGGCACATATTAGTTCCACGGCTTCCTCCGACACGTGAATCCCAAGAAGCCAATGAGATGCAAGCCAGCGTTTGACCAATCGAGCTGTCCCCGGGTATGCTACGCAGCGATGAGAAAGGGTAGCGATGGCACGGTGGTGTCTAGGTGCATGGATAAAGTTACGCGTGTAGAGGTCCAAAACTCGACGCGCCATGTGTTGGTCTTTGAAAGGTTGAGGGTGAGGATTGACAGGTATTTTAGCAGATAGCGTGAGCCGCTCGAGCAGCACTGCTTCTCGCTCATGCCATATATGTGCAGAAAATGCCCAGCCTTCGGGGGTAAGTATCTCAAGCGAGGCATTATCTTGGATGTTCGACTTGCAATGTTGCTCAATACGCACAGCTGCGCGGAGACCGGGAACAACCGTCATGAGTGATGATGCAATGGTCTCAAAGAACGCCAATTTAATCTTTTGAATGGCGCGAAGGTCGTCCGGCCATTTCGAGGACTTCTCAAACTCAAGGGTGATGGGAATGTGTGGAAGGTACCGGAGGGGGGTAGGGAGTGCGAGAGAGGAAGATCGGGGAATGGAGAAGGGGCTGAAGGTGCTTGTGTATCGGAGATAACCGGACGCCGGGCTAACGTTGGAGAGAACGAGGGGAAGCTTCTCATCCAGGGATTTGAGGCTCCTCACTATACCATCGAAAGCAGTCAAAGCAGCCTTGAATCCCCTAGTCGTGCCTGAATGTTGGAGGCTTGTCAGGTGATCTGGAAGGCGAAGTTTCGTATCGAACGACGTCGCGATGGTCTGCACATCCGCAATCGGAATTCCAAAATGAAGATGTAGGAGATGGCGGACAATAGAAGCGGGAATGTGCGCTCTCTCATCGGAAGTTTTGACCTCCCAGACGACACTCTCGGCTATACGTCCATCTTTGAATCGACGTAACTCGGCCTTTGGACCCCACAGCTGTCGAAACTCCTCAGCCGCCACAGTACTTTGTTCCTCAGCAGTGGGACCGTGGTCAACAAGGTTAAACGCGTTGTCGAAGCTGTAGACGAGTCCCAAATGGACAACAGACAGCCGTTGAGAACTTGGCGATTCCGAAATGCTTCGTACACTTGATGGCGAATGGAAAATTCCAATAGCCCGTACACGGTCCCCAAGACCCCGTCGGAGGATCCTCGAAATTCCTGCAAGGAGAGCCTTGTCAGAGGTCCCGTGCTCCACAGACCTGAATGCCGATTGGTGTTTCGACACGCGGGAAAGTTCAACTCTGTAACTGAGTCAAGACTAATGTTTATAACAAATTTATGCTGGCTTGCCGTATGACCGCGTCACAGCGTTTGAAGAGGTGTGTTTGGTCCTTCAGGAATGCGCTTGCGAACACGTCGTCCGTGTCAGCGGGATTATTGAGCTGTTCAAGTGTTTGTTGCGCGTCGTATCGAAGCTGTCCTGAAGGTATCAGTGGGCATTAGGTTATCTAGCGACTAAGTGACTGTACCATATCAAGAGAAGTTAGAGGAATATCAACCAAGTAGTTTATAGTGGAGGTCGCGTCCACGAAAATACCGGAATGGTGGGACACATATTCCTCTGGTGGAAACTTAACGAGTAGTCCTGAGTCACAAGTAAAGTAATACTTTGTTGACTTACCTTGTGTCCGTTGGTAGTCTTAACGAACGTAGCGACAGTCTCAAATTCTTGCTTGGCTAACAGGGCCGAATAAGCACGAACATAAAATGCAAGAACAAGTGTCTTACCCAAAAAGTCTAGCGATGCCCGGAAGAGTTGATACGAACTCAATCCCTTTCCGACAGATCTCCTGCTAGTTTTCCATTTCCCAGGAGTAGAAACAGGCTCTTCCCCATCAACAAGCACACTCAGTATAGAAGCCCACCATGAACCTTTTCCTTCAAATCCGTGAATACACAGTGTACCTTCGCCATACCCTCTCTGGTTTGCCCACACACGAAGTAATGCATGGGCATCCCTGAAAGCAGGAGTGGATTGTATAAGCTCGTTGGTCGACAGTAGCGCGAGTTTTGGGAAGGTGGAGAGGAGGATAGCTGTGTTGTATATAGGCGTGGAAGGGTTTGATGTGAAACGAAGGGCATCTGAATCTGGCGGAATGCGAACATTGGAGTGAGACGGCGAGAGTCGATGAATAGATATTGGATGAGACGGAGAAAGTACAGGAATAATGCAAACTTCAGTATGCGCCCCCGAGAAGTCGTGCAACGTCCCTAAGTTTTCATGTTCATAGCGCGAAAAACCGGGTTATAGAGTGCTTACCTTTCCGTGGACGGAGAATGAGAACCGTTTGGCGTGGGTCGCTGAAGGCTGCTCCATACAAAACATCTATTTTGAAAGAGGTGGATATTGATTGCGCAAGTACGGCAAGATAATAAGAACGCTTGTGAAAGTACCGAGAATCCAAGTAATCCTTCTCTTGAAAGAGAGACTGCGGCAGATCGGGCAACCTATACAAGCATCTGCGGGCACGAGACGTACTGGGGGCATCTCAACGGATAGATCGACTCCAAAATACTTGCTATCCTTCTTTTTCACGCTGATTCCATTCGCCCAGCTGCCTACGACGTAGACGTCTAATGGGGGCTCGAATGCTACAGTCCATTTTGTGTCTTTGGTTGGATACGGCAGCGCAAATGGCACTGTGACACCATTCTCCGACAATGCACGGGCGGCGACGAGAGGTTGCTGTGGTCGGATAGAGGGAAGTGACAAGAAATGCAGTCGAAGAGAGAACAGGAATTGGTCCAGGGATGCTCTTGGCAATTCTTTGGGCATCGCGTTGGGAAGCAGGGCATCAATCTAGGCTGATGTTCAGCGAGCAAGGAGATCACGAAATAAATTGTGCACACCTGAAGTTTGAACGAGCTTGATTGATATAGACCCGCTGCATCCTTCAGTACTCGAAGTTCTTTCCCCGTCGGAAGCTTGTGTTTCTGCACATAGTATACGTCAGTCAAAATTTCCGCTAGATTATCTGTGATGCGAGGACCTTTGCAGTCTCTGCATCCAGCGCTACTTCGTCCGCATCTGATCCATCTTCCCGTTTGCGCTTCAAGGCGGCCGCCATTAGTATAGTGGCCAGACGCTGCAAATTTCGTTCGCATCGATTGAAGAGCGCGGATTCTCACGGCCCCAAATTTGGACGGGGCAAGAGCAGCGCAGTAGGGCCGTCCAGGTCAATCCTCGATACAGCCATGAATCCCACCTCGTCTTCTAGATAATCGAGCTTCTGAATCCGCACGCAGCCGCCATACGACCTCTAGGATATCACCGGACGAACGGACTCGGAGCTCGACGTCCTCAAACACGGCCGACTCTTTCTTCTCAGTGTTCTCATTGAGTTGATCTGGGTCTTGGATCAGGAGGAGGAGCGCTTTTTGGCATACAGTGCACAAGTATACACATCAACGAGTATGAGGGAATATATCTCCCGTTATCCCCAACACTTTGATTGACTGGGGATATGGCCTCGACGATCACTGAAACCACAGTTGAATGTATGCCGGTTCCCGCAAATGTTCTTCATACTGCTGCGCAGACCAAACATGCAAACTGGTAGAACATCACGAAAGGTTGTTCTACTGTACACTCGATATTTGATCTAGAATTCAGTTACTTTACATAGATTCCGCCTCAAGGCACACAACTCGCGAAACCATGGTCGAATTTGAGTCTTTTCTTTGCTGTTCCGTTTACTCAGTTCCTTTGGACGAATGGAACTTCACGTCAAGTATTGAGGCTCTTGCGTGATGCGGCCTATGCCTTTCGTGCACCGTGACGTCATTCTCTACACTATTGGATCAGCTTGCTTCAGTGCATCGACAATGCAATCGACATTTCCCAAGTATATTCGAGGACATAGTGGGCACAGACGTTATTAATCATTACGATTAGTGGTAGGAACGAGATGTGCTATTAGTATTAAGTACTAGAGGTCGGCGTTGGGCGGGGACAAAGAAAACGATGGTATATGCATTTGCGATACACGGTGGATGGTAGGGTGAGAGTGGGGGAAACTAGGGAGGGGTTGGGCGACGCTGGCCGGCCCCGATTGACATGGAGCCTGTTGTGTGAGAGTGAGCTGCGACGGCGGGTTGGTGCGGGTAATCGGGACCCTGGGGGAGGAGCTGCATGGCGGCGAGCCTGCAGGGTGGGCTAAGGGAGTGGAGAAGCGGGTGCGAAAGAGCGACGGGGACGAGGCGGGGGGTGCTGAGAACGAGCAGGGCTCGGGTGACGGCGCGAGGGAAGAAAAGGTAAAGCGTCGCATACCCAGCTCGACGGATGAGCCAGCACTACGGCTGTGCTCGTTCCGTGAGTGCGGCGGACCTTGCACAGCAAGGTAAATAATTAACACTAATCTCCCGTTTCTCCACTGGCTGAGATCGAAACCATGACATGCGAATCCGCGCTCTGTAGGCGAACGAATAAAATTGAGTCGCTGAGCGAAGTGAGCAGCAAAATATTATCAATTCCCAAACGCGCCTGAGACCCCAATTACCCATGGTGCGGTGCGTAGGTATTTAATCATCAATGATAATAACCTCTCCAGAGGGCCGCGCGTGCGAACTCAGGTACTCAGGCGCAACTCTGAGTCTACTGCGTGCCTGCTCTTCCTCATTATCGACGTCTATGATGTCTGGTTCTCTTCGGCGTTTTCTTCCGGACTGAGGGGGCACTGCGGGGACCACGGAGGACACCTCGTCACCCAAGTCATTGATAGCTATGGGCTCGGACCGCGGTTGTCGCCCAGTGTGCGAAGAACCACTGCTATTGGCTACAACGCTTCCACTCCTGCCAGTTTGTGTGGTTATTGCCTTTTCTTTGCCCTTTGCCCTTCTGTTGTTCGATCCACGAACTGGTGTTGAAGCCAATGTCAATTGGGGCGATGACGATGGCGGGCGAGCGTAAAGGTCCGTCCAACGTCGCGCGGTACGGTCGTGCTGTGCTCTCGTGCGTATGTACTCGGTTGCGATTGCGGGAACTAGCCGCCCAGATTATCAGCTGCGACATGCGAACTGTTGACCGTCGACTCTTACCTAACGGGTCATCTGCGGAGAAGAACAAGATGGAGAAACATCGGGGAGAATAGAAAGGTGTACGCACGAGGATTGGGGTCTGTGAGAAGTGAAGAAAGGGAGAGCATGACCTTGAAGAGCGACAGCGCGGGCGACCAGCTCTGTTTGAGGATGTCAATACATATGGTTCCCTTGTCAGAAATATTCATATGATATATCCTAACACATAAATTAGCACCAATACGGCGGCCACTGCCGTTTTCCCAACCTTGTAGCAAAGGTGACTTTGGGCGCCGAGAAACTGGGGAGGGATGCGTGAGTTCGCAAAATGTGAATGGTAATAAGACTTACGGGTAATCGGGGGGAAGGTGAATATCAACACGAAACATGCCTCCTTCGTATGGGCTGCCCTGGGGGCCTGGTATGGTGGCTTTCCAGTGGTAAAGGTTGTCCTGGGTGGGCGCAAGAGTGATGGGGCCAAGGTCTTCCTTCTTCGCGTCGGCTATCTCACGGTGGATGCGTTTCACTGTCATCTGGGAAAAGGTGAGAGGTGCTGCGGGGGGAGTGGAGGAGACTTGCCGGCGAAGACGATACGGGTGGCATGGCTGGTCCAGGTCTGGTCGGGGTGTGTCGTCGTGCTGGTTGAGTGGGTGTCACGTGCAATTGGTGAACGGCGCAAATCCGAGTCACCCGGAAGCTCGCCGATTCGTATCGACGACACCGTAATGTTAACTCGAATATCCGGAGCTGTCCAGTAACCAAGACAAGCGTGTCATGTTCGGAGAATCCGACTCGGAGAGTCCACGAGCACACAGCCCCTGGGACTCGCTCGTCCTCCTGTCTTCCTTTCCTGAGCATAATGGAATACCAAAGCTTGCCCCAGAAGCCGACGAGGTCCGCACACCTTCTCATTTTTTTCTCCTCTCACAGTTTTGTCCTAAATCAGGGGAATGTCGAGTACAAACTCCAGCTCCTATCTCCGACCCCGGCTCGCTTTGCCCGTCTTGTTACACAGCTCAAATGGCGCCTTCTAGAAGGCAGAGGTCGAGCGTACTATGAGCTTGGCGTTTCTGATTCTGGAATGCTCGTTGGACTTCCTCTTGCGCAGCTAGAAGAGTCGCTGGAGACCCTAGACATGATGGCTGGCGAGGTCGGTGCATCTGTGATCGTGGTGAAGGAAATCAAGGTACCTCCGGAGCTTTCAGGCCTCGCTGAATCCGAATCCCATATTGTGAGGTGGGACGGGAGAGGGAGCACCAGAAGGAAGGATTTGCTGAAGACAGTGGAACACGGTCGGTCTACCGCAACGTCTGCGACCAAAGACGGAACTGAGCTTTCAAACACAGATGACACGGATATGGATGTAATAACCCCTTCCCCTCCAGCTATGTCTCTCGCTTCGGTCGGTGGGGAGTTCAATCTCATACAACCAAAGGCTTCTCTGTGCCAACCACCCTTTGATCCCGCCCCCGCCATGTCCACGTTAGACTTAGGGGTGAACATTGCAGATTACGTCAACAATGATGCCAAAGCACCGGATGGAGACGATCCAGCCGACGTGGTTGAATTCTCTGGCGGACTTGAAATCTCCAGTGTCTACAAACCTCGTCCAATGAGGAAACGTGCACACGTCACATCCCCTCCAGCAACCCGCTTTGAGTGCGTGAAGAAGAGACTCAAGAACAGTTGTCTGCCATCTCAATCTACCAATATCGGAGAGACTATAACCCGTGGCTCCAACGAAACTTACTCACAGCAGCAAGAGGAAGCTAAAGTACAGTTCTGTGGAGATAAACAAGGCAAGTCAAGTTTTTTTGTTCTTACATGGTACTCTACTGGATTACCTGTGAGCTCTGTTGATCACCTCACTCTATCTTATGCATCTGAGACAAACTCAATGCATCTGCATTCAAGTCTCTTCAAATTGCTATTATTGTCTCTTCTGCTGGTAATACTTCAGGAATAACTGTCATCACAGATGTGTTCAAAGAGCCATGGCTTATTGTTGAAGTACTGGTTCTTTGGACATTTTCATTGAAGGAGGTATTCTTAGACTTTGAGGGCTTCTTGCAATGACAAGGACATTGCCTTTTTGAATCTGTGAGGTTTCAATTTCAACCCCTCCTCTTGCAACAAGATTATTGAATAATTTCATGTCTTAATGTCTTGTTTTGCAGTTCATGTGTTATATCTTGCATATACAGTGGCTCAAAAAACTATTCTAATGTTTGTACATTTTGTGTTAAGTGCCCCCTAAGTTAAATAACCCCTAACCCAGACCTAACATATGGGTATATGTAACAAAGCACTTACTCTTGGCTTTCCATTCCTGCAAGGATCAAAGGATTTGGTTAAGATAGTGGTGGTGGCCATAGCAAAATGACAGTTCATTAGATAGTTCTTTGACTTTGTGTTAGATAGAGCATTCAATACTTGCTATGACCTCCCTTTTCCTTTATAACAGCTTGAATCCTTCTTGGCATACTTTCCATCTATTTTTAGCACCTTTTCACAAGAATATTCTCTCACTTTACTACCACCCTATCCCACAGTTGATGGACCTCTAAATGTGCCTTTTTATAATCTTAGAGACATTTTTTGAGATGATTCCAACTGTGTTCAATGGAGCTAAGGTCCTGAGCAGGCTAGTCTAAAAGCTTAATGCCTTGCTTTTAAAATCAATTTTGGGCTCTTCTAGAGGTTTCTGTCTTGCTGAAAAATAACTTCTTTTTCTTCAGGGTCTCAGATTCTTCTATGGTTTGCAACAATCCTTCCTTTCAGATAGCTATATACTGTTTGATATCCATCCTCCCTTCAACCTTACTTAAAATTATTGTGTATACATGTAGATCCTAGCTGTTGAGCACACATCTAACTAGTGTGTGAGGCTAGTGGTAGTGTGCATATAGGAAGAGTAGAGGCTAGTGTTACATGTATGCATAGAGACTAACTGTTGAGTGCACACTCAACAAGTGGTGTGAGACTTGGACAAGCTAAGGATCTTACTATTCTCTCAAGGATGTGTGGATGGCTAGAAACTGTGCATAGATTGCACAGAACTAACTAAGGAGAAATACTAGTACATGGTGTGTATAAATACCTGGTTAGAGCTGTACTTGACAAAAGGGGATTGTGAGGGAGTATCTGGTAGGAGTCAGGGGAAATGCAGCCATAGTAAGCAGATGTGGCTGTGGGAGTGACATGTTCATGAAACAAAGGAAGTGTAACATCCAATATGGAAGGTGTGAGGTCACACCTTGCCAAATCAGGTTCATAAGAAGTAACACCATATAGTTACATACCAAAAGGATTACCATCCAGCTGTGGATACAAAGGGAAAGCTAGGTATGGTTGGTCATTGTTACAGTTTTCTTCCTTACTTGCCATATCCTTGTCCTTTCTTGTCTTCATCCTATTCACAGTCCTATTTTGATATGTTCACTTACAATTACATTCACATGCTTATCATCATGAGTGGTTCCCATGTGAGCATTGTTCTCCTATAGTCCTTCTTGATCTTTCTACAGACAGTCTTCTCCACAGCAATGTTTGTTATTGTTGTTTAGTGTACCCAATTCCCATCACATTCTATTGAGTTCTATACTTACATGTCCCTTCCTACTTATACCTGCTGCCATGTATTCTGTACCTCATTCTTGATCTGTGGAATCTAGCATACTCTTGAGTCACCCTCAGTCCCTCAGTCCCTTAGTCACTTGGTGTTATGTGTACATGCTGAATTCTAACTGTTGAGCACACACTCAACAAGTGGTGTAAGACTAACAAAGCCTAGAGATCTCACTATCCTCACAGGGACTCGTGGACTGTCAGAAACTATGCATAGATTGTACAGAACTAACTAAGGAACTGTGGTAATACAGGTCACACATACAGTGAGCAACAAAACTGATGCAATGTTTGCATGACTTGGATTGATGAGTGAATATTGGGAGACCTATTGATGCTAGACCCATACATATAGGGATGGTAACCATATATACATTGAGTAGGTAATCCTTACTCTATCTGGAATTACCCTGAAATTAAACAGGGGTACTCATTGCATCAGTTTTGTTGCTGATACTTTGAAGTATGAAAACTTTATGATGAGGTAAGATGTTACATCATCAATGGGTCATGTGACACACTATAAGTTCAACATGATGTAAACACATCCAAACACCATCGCTTTTTCCACATCCACCACCATGAAATCCCTCTCCACAGAACAAACCATCCAGATCATCTCTCTCTTGGAGATGGATCATTCAACCCACCAAATTGCTCACTCTACTGGCCTAAACCAATCTACCATCAGCAGACTGTGCTCCAAGCACTGTCAGAACCTACCCAAGCTCTCTGGTGGTCATCCATCAATCATTACTCCTACTGACATGCATCATGCTATTCATCTTATTGGAACTGGAAAGGCTGAGAATGCTGTCCAGATCACCAAGACACTTCAGGACATCAAGAACCACTCCATCTCTCCACAGACAGTCCATCATCACCTTAGGAAAGCTGGTATGAAGGCTGTGGTGAAGCAAAAACACCCCCTTCTCTCTAAGTGTTATAGAAGGGAGTGACTAAACTTTGCTTTGAGCCATGAGGACTGGACTGTGGAGGACTGGAAGTGCATTACTTGGTCAGATGAGACCAAAATTAACCATATTGGGTGTTACATTTTCTTCTTTCCCTTGCCTCCCCTCACCCCACTTGTCTTCATTTCTTCACCTTTACACAGACACAGCACCACACCAGCTATGTCCTTTCTCATTGAACACTTAACCCTTCAACCCTTTCAACCCTGTGATCATTCCCTTGACTTACTTTACCTTTCACTCGATCACATTGACTCTTCTCTTTCACCATAGACTTCTCTTCCCCTGCTTCTGTGACCCTTCCATCACATCCCTCACACTTCACCCGGTCACATCGCATCCTTCCATCACACTTCCCTTCTGTGACTGCATTCTTCACATTGTTCCCTTCACCCAGTCACATTAAACCTTCTTCCATCTCACTGAACCCTTCTATTCCCATTGACTCATTCCTGATTACCCTTATCTCGAACATGACACCCACACAGCTTGGTCTGTGCATGCTTCCCTCCAGTATATAAACTCGTGTACTTAGGCCATGTATTCCCTAAGCTAGTCTTACTCGAATCTAGCCTCATTTACCTTGAACCCTTGCCCACCTAGTGAGCCTTGCTCCTAGGAAGATACCATCAAACCTGCAAGTGACCTTTGTCCCTCACAGTCTAACCAGAACCCCCTTGACCTGCCTAGCAACATCATTCTAGTGCGGATACAGAACCTGCTAAGTGACCTTTGTCCTTGCAGCTCACCTCAAACCCGTCTAGCAACATCATCCTAGTGTGGATACCCAGAACCTACTAAGTGACCTTTGTCCTTGCAGCTCACCTCAAACCCGTCTAGTGGCTAACATCCTAGTATGGCTTTACATTGAACCTGCTAAGCAACATCCCATTCTTGCAGTTTACCACTGAACCATCAAACCATTGAGAGGCTTCTAAGTCTACACTCATCACTACCAGCACCAAGCATAACATTGGGTCAGATGGTAGGAAGTGGGCATGGAGAAGGGCAGGAGAGGGCCTCAGTGATAGGCTTATAGAGGGGACAGTCAAGTTTGGAGGAGGATCTGTCATGCTGTGGGGCTGTATGACCTGGGAAGGGGTTGGGTTTGCATGTAGAATTGAAGGTAAAATGGATGCTGACCTTTATGTTCAGATCCTGAAGGAGGAACTTCAGCAAACCCTTGGATTTTTTGACAAATCTCAAGAGGACATTATCTTTCAGCAAGATAATGATCCCAAGCATACTAGCAGAAAGGCCAAGAAGTGGTTTGAAGACCATGAATTTGAGGTCATGGTATGGCCTCCTCAATCTCCAGACCTCAACCCTATAGAACATCTCTGGTTTATCCTGAAAAGAAGGCTGGCAGAGTA